>PVHP010037229.1:0-17489 GCA_004024765.1 Zapus hudsonius
AGAAAAGGGAGTACACAATCTCCCAAAGGTACAGAGATTGCTGGATGCGGTACAGAAACCTCGGGCTGTGGCAGTCGTTCACATTCCGGGGCACCAGCCCATCAGAACTCCAAAGGCTGAAGGAAATCAGCAAGCCAACAAAGAAGCCAAAAAGGTAGCAATGGCGTCTACAGTCCTTGCACTCACCCTCCTGGCACCCAAGCTCCCTCCGCTGCCTCCATAACCTGACTACACGCTGGAAGACCTGAACTGGATCAGGAGCCATCATTGCATGAAGCCCAATGAACAAGGATGGCACCGGAATGCAGGAGGAAGACTGATCCTTCCAGCGAAATTGGGACTGCTCCTCCTCTCCAATCTACACCGAGCCAACCATATGGGGAAGAAAAAACTGCTAATGCAGCTCGAGTCTGCTCTCCTCCGGTTCCCCCAGCAAACAACCCGAATCCAGGAAATTGTGGACCAGTGTGTTGGGTGCCAGACTATGAAGCCCAGTAGGAAGGTCCCCATACATTCAGGTACATGGGTACGGGGGAGGGCACCAGGACAGAATTGGGAGGTGGATTTCACTGAGTTAAAGCCCGGGAGGTATGGATACAAGTACTTGTTGGTGATAGTAGACACATTTTCAGTGTGGGTAGAAGCCTTCCACACTAAAAGAGAGACTGCCCAGGTGGTAGCTAAGGCACTGCTAGAGGAAATTATACCCAGATATGGGATCCCTGAGACCTTAGACTCTGATAACGGCCCGGCTTTCATTAGTAAGGTTTTATAAGGACTATCCCAGGTAATGGGGATCAATTAAAACCTACATTGTGAATATAATCCCCAGAGCTCTGGACAGGTAGAGAGGATGAATTGGACCTTGAAGGAGACCTTATCTAAATTAGCCATTGAGACTGGCAGAGGCTGGGTGACTCTCCTACCTTATGCTGTGTTCCGGGTTCGAAATTCACCGTACATACAGGGATTGACACCCTTTGAAATTTTGTATGGGGCTCTGCCCCCCATTGTGATTTGGACTCTGTCACCCCAAGACATGAACATGGACCCAAATTATTTGGCTAGTCTTAAGGCTCTCCAGGAGGTCCAACAGGAAATCTGGCCCATGGTACGCTCTCTGTATGAGACAAAGAATTCCCCAAACCCGGAACATGGTATCATCCCTGGGAATTGGGTATGGGTTAAGAGACACAGGGCCCAAACTCTAGAAGGGAGATGGAAAGGTCCTTATGTAGTTTTTCTGTCTACTCCCACTGCATTAAAGGTAGACGGCATTGGACCTTGCGTCCATCATTCTCACATGCGTTGTGCCACGCTAACGGAGAGAGGGGAAGCCAAACTCTGGACAGTGCATGGAGTATCAGACAGTCCGCTAAATCTGCGACTCTCCTGAGGACTGAGATATCATGAGTCAGACACCCCACCTGAGGATAGGATGGCAGCTGATAATCTGGATTCTACTCATCACAAGGGATGTGACCCCTGCTGAACTCAGTCCCCATCAGCCATATAAACATACTTGGATTATCAAGAATAGTGAGACTCATGAAACTCTGAATAGCACCTCCCATATTGCCCCCTTTATACCTGGTGGCCAGAGCTTCACTTCCATCTAAGACCTTTAATAAGAATCACATGGGATGAATGCTTTCTCAGACAACAGGGATTCTTTGCCTGTCCT
Organism: Zapus hudsonius; assembly: GCA_004024765.1. NCBI lineage: Eukaryota > Metazoa > Chordata > Mammalia > Rodentia > Dipodidae > Zapus > Zapus hudsonius. The sequence goes on from PVHP010037229.1 coordinate 1,685, forward strand.
GGCCACAATAGGGAAGATATTAAAACTTATGGGGTAATAGCTCATGGGTTCTGTAAAAACTTGTCTTGTGTCTCCTCAAATGATGGAAAATTTTCCTGGGAATCCCCCAGGAATGGGGACCTAATTTCCCTTAAATTCTCCTTAGACATACCCAGACATCAGTTAAACACCGATCTCCCCTGGTACAGGAATGAAAAGCACCAGTGTGATCTAATTAGGCTGACATTCACAGAACATGGAAAGACAGATAGATGGTGGGTCTCAGGACTAATGTGAGGAATGTCCAATTATGTGCAAGTGAGCTCTACATACTTCACTGGGATATTGCAGGTGATACTGAAAATAGAGAGCCCCCCTGAGGCCTCTATCCCCATAGGGCCCAACAAAATCTTGGCCCCTCAGCTACCTCCCTCTCCACATGTTACTACTATTGAGCCTGCACACACTCCTCAGATGGGTCCTGGTCCTACTAACCAATATCCAGATGATCCGCTCTGGAAGCTGATGTACACTATGTATGGGGCTTTAAATGCTACCAGCCCAAATTTTACCACATCATGTTGGCTATGTTATGATGTAAGACCTCCTATTTATGAGGCAGTGGGACTGAATAGTACATATAAATTGTCAGAACAGGAGCACCCCCCTCAATGTTCTTGGGGGGAAAGAAAAATTAGAATAACCTTGCAACAGATAACAGGAAGGGGACCTGTTTAGGACAGGTACCTAAGAGGAGACAAGAATTATGTGTGATACTTCATAAGAGGTCTAATTGGGGCACAAACACCAAATGTATAATTCCTGTAAACGAGGGATGATGGGTATGCTCAAAGACTGGCCTGACCCCATGTCTGTCAACTTCAGTTTTTAATGCTACCAATGAATTTTGTGTCCTGGTAACTGTGTTGCCCCGTATCCTATATGATTCAGAGGACAGCATGTATCCTTACTGGGACAAAGATTATAATCGGGAAATCAAGAGGGAGCCCATCACTGCTCTGACCATAGCTACCCTATTTGGCCTGGGTCTAGCTGGAATGGGAACAGGAATAGCATCCCTAGCAACCCAAAAGACAGGAATGGCCTCCCTCCGGGCAGCTATAGATGAAGATTTAGAAAGGATAGAAACTTCTATTAGTCATCTGGAGAAGTCTCTTACTTCCTTATCTGAGGTAGTGCTCCAGAAGAGGAGAGGGCTAGACTTGTTATTTCTGCAGCATGGAGGGGTCTGTGTTGCATTACAAGAGGAGTGCAGCTTTTATGCTGATCATTCAGGGGTCATAAAAGAATCCATGACTAAAGTAAGGGAGGGTATAGCTAAAAGAAAACGAGAAAGAGAGGCGGGTGAGAACTGGTTTGAGTCTTGGTTTAACAGGTCCCCATGGATGACAACCCTGGTTTCCACTCTATTGGGCCCGTTATTTATCCTGCTGTTGATACTAACCCTTGGACCATGTGTTCTTAACCGACTTATAGCTTTTGTAAAGGAAAGGGTAAACACAGTCCAATTGATGGTACTCAGGCAAGAATACCAAAGAGTTTCCAACCATGAGAGGCTTTACACACCTAAACCAAATGAGCATGATTCCTCATTATGACCAAAGAAAGGGGGGATGTTGGGGGCAGGCAATTCACCTCCTTAGTCAGCTTCAACATCAAAGGAACAGATGGACGAAACGCCCCTACTCCCTTCTCAGGAGGAAGAAAAAAAAAAACATCACTGGTAAAGACAGTCTGAGTTTAAAGGAATGTCTGTAAATAAACAACCAGATGGTTGCCATGAGATTAGAGTGACCACTTAGATGTGGCCAGGATGTGGGTTAAAAGGCCATGAGCCACCTGTGGGCCATAAATAATAGCAGATAACTGTTTGGAAAAAATAGCAGATAACTGTTTAGTAGAGATTGTAGAGAACTGTGAAGTTCCCATGCTTGTAACATCAAACCTGTATGCCATAAATTAATAGATAACTATGAAATGTCATATGCCTGAAAACTAAAACCTATAAAACCTAGAAGAAGGCAGAAGGGGGTCCAGGGACAGAGGTTCGACTTTTGAGCCTAATCCCAGACCTCAGCATGCTGAATAATAAAAACCTCGCTGTGTGACTTGCATTATCGTGTGTGTCTTCTGTTCTGTGAGGAGTGCTTGACTTCGGACCTCAACAATGTTAGATTTAGAGTTAGAGCTAGTGCTAAATTGAGGGTTGGGGCTAGGATTAGAGCTAGGTATATGGTTAGTGTTAGGTCTAGTGCTAGGTTTAGGTCTATGGTTAGGGTTATGGGCTAACCTAACCGGCTTAAGGCTAGGGCTAGGGCTGGAACTAGGATTATGGTTAGTGCTAGGACTTGTGTTAGAAATTCATTTAGACATATGTTTAGTGATAGGGCTGTGGTTCAGATAATATTTAGGTTTAGGTTTAGGGTTATGATTAGGTTTGTTGTAATTCTAGATCTATGGCTAGAGTCAGTAGTGTTACAGTTATGGTTATGGCTATTTCAAGTGTTAGGTTTAAGTCTAGGGTTAGAGTTAGGGTTTAGGTTAATAATAATGCTAGGACTAGTGTTATGTTTAAAATTAGGGTTATGTCTTGTGCTAAAACTAGGTTTATTGTTAGTGTTAGGGATAAGTCTTTGTTTTTTGATTAATTTTATGTTTCGGCTTTGGACTAAGTAAGGGTTAAGTCTAGGTCTGGGCTTAATGTTAGAGCTAGGGCTAGGCATGGGTAGGGTTTGTGTCAGGGGCATTGTTAAGTTTAGGATCTGGTTTAGGGTAAGGGTTATTATTAAGATTAGAGCTTGTATTAGATTTAGAGCTAGGCTTGTGTTTAGTGCTAGGGCTATCCTTAGAATTATGATTAATGCTAGAGATGGTTAGATTTAGAGTTAGATTGATGGTTATTCTGAGGTTTAGTGTTAGTGTTTGGGCTTAGGCTAGGTTGTCAATTAGGGTAATTTTAGAAGCAGGGTTAGGGTTAAGCATAATGTTAGGGCTAGGGTTAGGGTTAGAGCTATGGCTGGTGCCTAGTTTCGGTTTAGAGCTAGGTTAAAGTTCAAGTTATTATTATGTTCTACTTTGGGCTTGGGCTATGGATTGGGTTAAGGTTAGGTGTAGGTTTGGGGATATAGTTATGTTTAGTGTAAGCTCTATATCCGAGATTGTGGTTAGAGTTAGTTTTGGGGTTAAGGTTAGGATATGTTTAGTGCTTGTGTTAATGATTGGGCTGTAGCTAGGTAGGATGATTTTTCCAGTTAGTGTTAAATTTATGTGTTTGGGTTAAGGGTAGGGTGAGTTCTAGGGTAAGGCAAGGTTTCAGTTTAGGGATAGAAGTAAAGGTACTGTTAGGGTTATAGTTAGAGCTAGGTTGAAAGCATTAGGGTGTGATTTTGACTTAGGCTTAGCCTAGGTCTAGGGATAAACTTAGAGCTATGGTTAGTGTTAAGAATAGGTTTAGTTTAAGTGTTAGGCTTTGTGCTAGTCTTTAGGTTAGTACTAGGTCTTGGCTAGAGTTAGGGTTAAAGCCAGGGTTATGGATTGGGTTTGAAATTTTAGTGCTAGGGCTAGTTCTTTGGCTAAGGCTCTGGTTAGGGTGGTGTTAACATTTGGGATAGGTTTAGGGGTAGGACATGATGTAGGCTTAGGAATATGGCTAAAGCTAGGGCTTGTGTTTGGTTTCATGCTCAGTCTAGGTTTAGAGGTATTGTTTGAGTCAGTGTTGGTGTTACATTAAATCTAGGGCTGGAACTAGAGAAAAGGCTAGTGTTATGGTTGGGGGAAGATTTATTTTCAGGGTTATGATTAGGGCTAGGGCTAAGGCTAAGTTTAGGCTTACTGTTAGATTTAGGTTTAGGTTTAGATTTTTTGTTATGGTTATGGTTAGGGTTAGGGCTAGGGATAGTGCTGGGGGTAGGGCTAGATTTAGGGTTTTGCTTCCTGTTTACCATAAGGTACTAAAACCCTAAAGTTAATTGCACTAAAATTCTCTCAATATCCTACACAAATATCTTTAATTGATATTTGGCCATAGACTTATAATTATTTTATTTCTTCAGTACTTTTTTTATTAAATCAGGGCATTTGTTTTTCTTTAAGCAAAATGGAAGTTTTTACAATTTAGTATTTATTTATTTGTGGGAGAGAGAAAGTGGCAGGGAGATGGATAACAAGAAAGAGAGGAGAGAGGAGAGAGAGAGAGAGAGAGAGAGAGAGAGAGAGAGAGAGAGAGAGAGAGAGAGAGAGAGAGAGAGAATTGGGGAATTGTCATGTTACAGCCTTCAGCCGTTGCAAACAAATTCCATATGCATGTGCCTCCTTGTGTATCTGGAATTTCCTGGGTACTGGGAAATCAAATCCACATTCTTAGGCCTTGCAGACAAGTGGTTTATCTGTTTTGCCACCTCGCCTATCCCAAAATGATGATTTTTAATTGCAGTTTTTGCAATTAGATTTATTTTCTTGATAAAGAAAGGCTATCACAGCTTAAATTTAAGGTTCCTTTTAAGCAAAATTTCCTTATTTACCCACCAACTTGTCTTCATGTAACTTCATTCAATCCCCATTATTCTAGAGAAAATACCCTTACAAAGAGAAGTAGAGCTGTTTATTGCTTAATATATTAAACATTGCTATATCTTTATTTTCTACAACTTCTCAGCACATCAAACATAATTTGTCATTCCATTTTTTACAGTACTTTCTTTTATATATAATCCTAATTTTCTACTCTCTGAATGCTCCATTGGTGCTATATTTTATCTACTCTTCTTTTAAAGAATTCCATCATATTGGAATGCCTTAAGGTAAAATTTTATATTCTCGGTTTTCTTCTCATCCATATTTATATTGTGTTTACTTGATGCTTTCAATGATTCCCATGACAACAGTTTCTAAATATATGGAGATTCATTCTCAAATGTTTATCTCCAATGTGAACATCTTTCCTAGATTCAATATACTTATATCCAATACTTCACTTTACTATTTTATATATTTTATAGATATCTTAAATGGGATATTCAAATTAGGTTCTTAATTCTGAAATTGTTCCTCTCTCATTCTTATCCCTTTAAGAAAGTAATCATAATATCCTGTGGGTTCCAAAAGCATGGAGCAATTTTCATTCTATCTTTTGCCTGAGAATTCACATGCATCCATACATAAGTATGCATTTATTATCTCATCCATCAGAAACTCCTGCTGAGCTTGCCTCCTTCTACCTCTGACTCCATCCACTTTTCTCCATATCCACTGTAGTATTGTAACACATACCTTTCATAATCATTTATCTGTGTTACCATGTTATTCTGCAAAGTAGTCCCAATCTTTTCCCCTTATCTCTACCAGCCTACCAGAATGCATTTAAGAAAAAGTAACTGGAATGAATGTAATATAGTAACACAAATATATTCATGGTAACTTCCAGCTGAAAAATTTCAAATGCTTTTTAAATTCATTTAGAATTGATTTGAAAATAATTAACATAATCTACAAAATCTACATCATGTTGCCCCTTTAACTTTATTTAGTGTAGTTCATCTTATCACTTCATTCATTATAGCCTAAATATAATATCCTTTAACCTTGACTGAAGTCCAATTGGTCCCCAGGAAGCCTTTAGGACTGATTTGGGAATGCTGGAGCATCCAGCCACATGGACTGAGTGGCTACCAGCTCCTTGACTCTCAGGCTTGAAGACTAACTACTATTGTGGAACTGCCCTGAGCTACTGCAATAAATTCTTTTTCACTACAATTTGTTCTATTGGTTCTGTTCCTCTAGGTAACTCTGACTAACACAGAATTTGGTACCAGAAGTGGTGTTACAAGGGGAGCCTTTCTCAAGGGGATCATGCCACCCCTTAGTTCAAGGGACTCTGGAACTGTAAACTAGCCCATGTCTGAAAAATTGTTGAGGCCATTATTCTCTGTTACTATAGTATACAGTAGCCTTTTTTCCTTTTGCTCTAGAACATTTTTGTTTATACAGATGAAGCAGGAACTTAATAGGTGTTGCAATCAGCTTTCTAGCTGCTACTCAGAAAGAACATAAGCAAAAGTGTCTTGTGGAGGAATGGGTTTATTTGGCTTACGGACTCGAGGGGAGACTCAATCCTGGCAGGGAAAATGATGGCATGAGCAGAGGGGGTGACATCACCTCTGCCACAGCACTGGTAAAAATGGCAGGAAGGTGTGCCAAACACTGGCAAGGGGAAGCTGGCTTATGACCCCCATAAGCCCACCCTCAACAACACAGCTCCATCAAGGTTGTAAAACCCAAACTGCCATCAACTGACTATCAATCAGAACACATTCATTTGTTTTGGGGGGACACCTGGATTAATCCAAGATAGTAGGCTTCTTAACAATTTCACTTCTGGGAGCACCATGTTTAATCAACCAGTACCAAAGTCTACACAAATCATACCACCAAGAACACTGTTTTGCTTTTACTGTAAACATGCTCACCTCACATTTGGTGATTCAGAGCTGCCAGTTGTCTCCTGTTACTCCAAGATCCAGTAAGACCCATTGCATCCAATTCACCTAATGCATTAACTGCAGTGCCACATGTAATGTCTTCTTTATATATAATAGCAACTACTGGGAACTTTAAATGTGCTGGAGCACCACTCACAAATCTGTTTCTTATAGTCTTATAGTTTTCTGAACCCTTCCATAGTGGGGGCAAAGATGAGTTTACATGATGAATCCAGTCCAGCATTCAAAGTTATCTAAGCCTTTTAATCCCTCCATCAACATTAACCCAAGAGATATCAGGCAACTTGGGCTCATTTACAGTGGGCTATCTTTGGATCTATATATCAGCCAACCAATATAATAAATTCTTGGTGCCACACCTATCTGCATGAGCTGCAGTGTTAAATCTATAATCACTGGTCAATGGGCACATTTCAATAATTTCAGCCTGATCCAATCTTATGGTTCTTCCTCCATTATCCCACACACTTAGAATCCATTACCACACATATTTAACATTCTTCTGCTTATAGAAATTAGAAAACTCTGGAAGTTCATTAGGGGTGTATCTTACCTCCTCTCAAGTCATGTTTTCTTTCTCACATTTAGGGGCCTGTTTCAACTTCCATCTGGTTATAGGCCTAGAGGCAGAGGCAAAAATGTGTGGGGACAGAGGAATATGATCTTTTTCAGCACCTCCTGCAGGGAGTGTCATTGCAGGTTCCTCAGACAAAGAAGGATTAATTCCCTCAGGTAAGGGTGAAAAGGTTAATACTTCAGGGACTGTGGGTGGGGTGCAACTGCTGCTATGGGAGGGGAGACTATTTCCTCAGACAAAATAACTTAATCAGAATCTGAGAGTTCAATATCCTCAGGTTCTTCAGAGTCTTCCCACATATCCCAATCCTAAATTACAGGATCTTTTCCAATCAGTGTCCTCACTTTTAACTTCTCTTTTTAATTATAACTTTATTATCCATAATTAGATACACTGAATGAGCAAAATATGTGTTAGTAACCCCAATTCCCTGATTTCCCTCTTCCCTGTCCCCAATCAGCTGGGTATTCTCCTCCGTGGGCAAACTGGCTCAGTCCATGGGGCAGGGGTTATGGATAGTCTATGGGTCAATCCAGTCCCACTCCCTATGAATATTGTTACTGGGGGGGTATGTCTCTAGGCATTCTCCTCCATCATGACTCTAACAATCTTTCCACTACCTCTTTTGCTCAGTTTCTTGAGCCATGGTGAGTGAGTATTAAGGGTGCTTTATTGTTGAAGTCTTAGGAACCTCTGTACTTCTGCTTTAAGTTGTGTTGAAAATCATTGGTTTCTGTCTCACTGGTTTTTCCTGGGTTGACTGATTTGCTGTGGTTAGGTCTGCTGCTTATCCCACCACTCTGTGGGGCTCCATGTGGAGACTCCACTGTAGGTCTGTGAGGCTGGAACTGGTATTTGCATTTCAAGTAAGCCAATCTCACAAGAAGAGCTCTTTTCCAGGGCACACTTAGAAACCCTCAGATCACATATGTGGGTCTTAAGCTAGGAAATTTCTTTTCATAGCTTCTGCTTATCACTTAATAGTTTATCCAGAGTTGTTGGAAGTAACTAACCAGCATTATTATTCATCTTTCTTATCCAGAAATATTCAAAAGTTTTAAAAACTGAATCACTGAATTCCTTGCTCTGCACAAGGAGTGTCTTGGGATCACCAAATACATGTGTCTCACAGAGCTCTTTAAATAGTTCACACCATGGATTAAAAGTGCTCTCCTTATTACCAGCAAAAAGTTCTCTCTTCTTTATTAGTAGAGCCTTTAATAGCACTGAAGTTGAAGAGCTGATGTCATATAGCACCAAGCCCACTCAAGAAACTCATACTTACAATTCTGTTTCTCTAGAATCAATTCTAGAATCAAATTTCTTTATTAGCCAGGGTTCTCTGGGGGAACAGAATTAATGGAATAAATTTTAGTAAAAGGGGGTTTATTGGATTATTTCATGGCAGTTCCACAATAGCAGTCTGCAAGCCTGAAAGTCAAAGAACCAGTCCACATGGCTGGATGCCTCAGCAGTCCCATTCTATCACTGAAGACCTAAAAGCTTCTTCTTGAAGAGCTGATGGTCTTTAGTACAGGCTGTGAAGCTGCAAAAACTTCATGTCTATGATGACAAAGAGATAAATAAGCAGGAATGAATGCACATCCAAGTCATGACAAGCACCAGTAGTCAGGCATGAAGAGAGTGAGAGATTTCCTTTATATAACCTTATTGTGTGGTCTTGCAACCCTTTCCTACACTTGTTGATTTCCTGAGTCTCTGTAATTTCCTTCCTTGACTGCCCTTCCAGGAAGGGATGTTTGTTTCTAGGTAACATGACTTTCTGAATCCCTTGAGTCTCCTATCTTTTCAATTCTGAGGAAATCTGCTACACAGCACTCAAGTTTACTCTGGATTGCTAACAGGTTATGTTGACTACAAAACATAACCTTCACAGTTAACATAGCATACAAAATCTAAATTATGCTGCCCCTTTACTTTTATTTAGTGGAGTTTAGTTTTATTCACTAACACTCCTTCATTATAGTCTAAATATAATATCTTTTTTCAATGTCTTGAAGAATAGCACACCGGAGTTTTAATTGCTTGCTCTATAACCTTCCTTCAATGCTTCTTTCTCTGGGTATTCATATGATTGTTTCTTCATGTCATTCACTTGTCATTTTGTATGCCACCTCTAGAAGAATCCCTTCATGTACTATCCCAAAATCATTCCCTGTTGTCAAACTTGCATTCTTCCTAGAATTTAACAGATGTTATTATTGAGTTTATATATTCATTTACTTAGAATATAATCCAGTTTCATCTCTATTACTTAATCACACTGAATCCTACCATTAAAATATCTGACTCTTTAACTTGCTAATAAATAGCCAGTGCCATATAGTTTATATAAATGTCAAAATAGAAGCCAATGATAAAGACCATATGATTCTACAAGCTCATGTTCTCATTTTTACAAGGAAGATATTCCAAATTTCATATAAAACTAACACACAGACAAAGAAGACAATCCACTTTACATTCGTTTTTTTTTTTTTTCAAGGACCATGTTCCTGAGAAAAGACTATTCTCATTAAAAGTTTTCAAACCATTGAACATTACTGTTTGCATAAACAAATGTATCATACATGGCTAGATTCAACATTTTCTACTAAGTTTTCTTTGGAAAAAAATACCCTTTGGACTCAAAAGACTATACTTATGTAACTGCTATTACACATACACATATGATATATCTAAGAGCTGAATTTACATTTCTCTTGTTCAAATAGTCCCTTACAAAACTGCTGATACTTAACCTAGCCAACAATTTCTGAAAATTATTATTACTATAGTAAAATACTTCTCTGTATGGCTTGAAAGTCATTCAGTGTCAGCTCTGAGTTGTGTGGGGAATATAGAACAGAAGCATACATATGAACACTTTGCTTTTAATTGTCCTTTGAATAACATTTCATTGGCAATTGAATGGTGCAGCTGTTTGTAATCAACTTAGTACTGAGATCTCTTGAGAATATATGATATGCAACTGCTATTGAATTTTGTATTAAAGTTAGACTAAGTCAGGTTGGATGGTTTTAAAACTAGTATATTCCATAAAGGCACAATATAACTAATAATATGCATGGAAATGGCCTATAATATGTGAACAACATTGTGTATTTCCTATATCTAATATTTCTGTCAAAACAAGGTACTTAGACCAGTTTCCATATAGCCAAATATGATAATGCTAATGTGCTTTCTGCAATATTCTCTAGTTCCCAATTGAAAAGATAAACTTCATAGTATTGCATGTTTTCTATCAACTAGTACTTCCTGTGACCAAAATTTTGAATTTGTCATGATTTATGTTGGGGAAGAGACTAGAATAAATGCATACCTATAAATGAAAGCAGTGGCTGACCCTGCATATGAGCACAGCCTCACACACCCATGGAAACCATTAGACTGGTGATCAGAAGGGCGATCAATCAAGATTTCTTCACATATCATAGATGCAAATAATTTGCATGATTTATAACCATTTGAATCTCAGTAGTTATGATTAATCTTTAATAATCAATAAAATTATCTGTAAGTAAATATTGTCATTATTTTCATCAGTTAAAAGCACTTATTTGCAAATCTTGATGTTCCAGGTTGTACTCACCAGTACTCTTTTTCACTCTCCTCCTCCTCTTTTAATCAAATATATGAAATATTTTTTAAAAGGCAAAATCTGTGCTGTTCCAGTACCCACACAAAGCCGGAACTATAAAGTAGAGGACTTGGAGTTTGTTTGCTACAGCAAGAGGCCCTAGTGTGGCGTGGCCATTCTGTCTATATTTCTATCTCCCTCTTTCCCTGTCTCCTTGCAAATAAATAAATAAAGATTAAAATTTTTTAAACACCAAAAATGTTAAAAGCTGAGCTCAAATCAGTCTATTACAGTCTAATCTGGACTTTTTAATTGCTAAGGTATTAGAAAACTAATGCATTCTTACACAAGAATAAAGTGAACAAGGAGAAAACACAACAAATTTATTTGGGAGATGATTGTATTATGGAAGATTTTGCACTAGAATGACAGAGTGAGACTTTGATTGAATATAGGCACAAGTTACAGGAAGAGTACTTAGCAGCTCACTATAATTGAAAGCAAATGATTAATATTAATTAATAGATTCAATGGAATTTTGATAGGACACCTAAAGTAGTAAGTAAAAAAAAGATGTGCAAAAAAGTTGGTAATGATCATTGACTATATTAAAAGATTCTGACCACTTATAATGAAAGAAATACAAATTTAAGCAATACTGGAATATTAATATCAGCTCTCAGATTAGAAAAAAATAAAATATGGCATGACTTCAAATTTCTACTTTGATATGGAAGTTGTTACATACTTCAGAGATACAAACAAAAGTGATAAACTGAATATAAATTACTTTTCTTAGATTATTGAAATAGCAGTGCAAACCAGGACATGACAAACTGGAGATACAGATTCAAGAAAGTCACACCAAAGATTTGCTTACCTAAAACAGGAGTGTCTAAAACCATCAAATATTAGAATCATTCAAATGTTCATTTTGATGAACCTATTAGAGGCTGGATGAAGAATTATAATGGGCAGGGAGAATCTCTTAGCAGTGGAAGTTTATGGAGCCCCTATAAATTAATGGATTTTAACTCTAGGAACCCCACCAGGTTCTCAAAGTGAATAATCAACAAGAAGAGATCCATCATTTGTTCTGGCTGGGAGAAGAGAAAATAGTTACTGAGGAACAAGCTCAGAGTTTTCTCCACAGTAAAGACTAGCTTCCACAAGAACACTTCTCACCCTAGCCCACTGAAACCTTCTTATCTTACGAAAAGGCAGTTTGAGAGGGTTGCTTATCTCTGAATAAACATTGATGAAGAGACAGCAATTGTGGTTGTTTGAATCAAATGTCATCCACATACTTATCTGTTTTGAATGCTTACTCCCCAGCTTATGGCATTTGGGGAGAAGGAGCCTTGCTGGAGGAGGTGTGTTGTTGGCATCCAACTTTGGATTGTTATAGCTGGCAATATAACTCATTGCCAGAGCTTGGCTTACTCTTCTACTGCTGTTTTCCACCTGCTGTGGCAGATGTAATGTTCACCTCTGCTTATGCTCTACTTTCCCCTGCCATCATAGAGACAGAAAAGGATTAAAAGATGGAAAAATAGCATTATGATATGGAAGTAAGATTATGGTAGTTATTCTCTTTTGTAAACTTGATGGAATCTATAATCCACCATGGAAATAAATCTCTGGTTATGTGTATAAGGGAGTTTCTTGATTAGGTTAATTGAGGAAGATCCACCCTAACTGTGGTTGACACCATCCCATGTGCTAGAGTTATTGAATAAATAAAAAAAAATAGAAACTGAGATGATCACTGCACTGAGCACCATCATTCATATCTCTATGCTTCTGAACTGCAGATTGAATGTGAACAGCTGCTCACTGGTCTTGTCTATCATGATGGACTGTCTCCAAACAATCAGTAAGCCAACACACACACACACACACACACACACACACACACACACACACACTCACTCACACAGAAACACTTTCCCTTCTGGGTTTATTCTTACAGCTATTTGGTCACATCAATGAGAAAAGTAATATATTCAGAAATTTGATACTGAAATTGGGACTGGTGCTGTGATAAACCTTACCAAGTGATACAGAAGCCTTTAGATGAGATTGGTAGGATGAATATGGAAGTGTTTGGAAAGTGACACTACAAAAGCCTTAAGTAGAGCTGAATGAGTTATTCTAGTGGAAGTATGGAAGACCAGAATGGCAAGAGAAATATGTGCATTGGATGTCCAGTTCAGAAATGTTTAGAGGTGAACAAAGTCCCTATCAGGAAATGGGCTAGAGGAAATTCAAGTTATATTATGCAAAAAAAAAACATGCATCCTGCCTATGTCCTAAGAAAATGAATCAGGCTGAATTCAAGAGTAATAGAGTAGTTTATTTGGTGGAGGGAATCTTAAGAAAGGATAACATTCAATTTCAGTATTTGTCTTTGACAAAATGCCTCTGGCATTGTATCATACATTCTGTATTGGTTTACAAAGCTATCATATCATTCATCTTCAATTTGAAGAACATTAAAAGCATTAAAAAATCGCTATAAGAACTCAGTATGGTTTTGAATTTGATGACAGGCATTTTAGATGTAATATAAAAATCATGAGGGGGTGGAGCATGATGGCGGATGAGTAGCAGCCTCGCCAGGACTCTCTCTGTAAAGGTTTGATTTTCCAGCTGGAATCCAAACCCTGGACCCCAACCGGACCTAAACCCAGGCCTTCCCTCCCCCCAACTCCTCTGCCAGCACAGAGAGGGTTCCTGAGAGACTCTCTGCTCCACAGAGGAGCAGAGAGCCGACCCATTCCCCACCCTAAGCTCCCGCCATTGTAGACTCCCGGCTGGTTCCCAAGTTCACGCCGCTGGCTGAGCACTTTTCCCTCAGAGCATGATTGGGTGCATTTCTCTCGGCGAACCCCCCCCCCCCCACACACACATATAGACAGACTGCACTTATAGGGCAAACTGACCTAGCTTGCTTCCGGAACCCCATTCGGGACTGCAGCTGTGGGCGGGCCAGGCCTTTGGCAGATATTCAGGAACTGCTGCCACTGCTGAGACAGCAGAGGCCAGTTAAGGCTGGGACCACACGCCACTACTGAGAGGGCACAGGTGACTTTGGCGGGCACCAGAGACCCTGGGCCACTGAAGGGAGGACACAACAAAGCAGGCTGAACAGCACTCCCCAGGGTGCCTGAGTCCTACTCCCCAACCTGGATATGGGCAGAAACCAACGGAAGAAACACAGAAATCAAAGACGAAACTCCCCACCTCAGGGCCACTAGTCACACTATGGAACATGAAAGAGGTAAGGAAGTAGAGGTAGCAAATATACAATCCCAAAGAGAGAATAATATGACTCCTGACACAACTGCAATGCAAACATGAAGCAGTTGATATCTGATATGGAAATTATGAGAAAAGACATGAATGAGATAAAGCTAACCAACTCAAGCATAGACTCCAGACTGAATTTAATGAAGAGAAATATGTGTCACGCCAACTCTGACGGAGACTATGCAAGAAATTGCATAGACTTAGGCAGTTGCTTCAAGGAAGTCTGCCCATTGGAACAGGCTGTGCACTCCAAGTCTTTGTGTTCTTGGCTGCTCCCTCATCGCTCTGATTTTCATAATATCTGCTCATGGCTCTAACTCATTGTTTCTTTCTAGTTAATTGAGTCGACCTTCATGAAAACAAGGAATAAACTATGATGATTTGTTTCCCAAGAGAAAATGAAAAATAAAGTTTTTCCTTCAGTCACTCCCCCATTATTACAAGCAATTGAGAGATTGAAAACAGATAAAGGACTTTTGGGAAGAGTCCTAGATGACTTACAATAGAAGAATTACTTATTAAGGGAAAATATTGAGAAAGAGAGTCCTAGAACTGAGAGAGTTATAAGAAAAGACCAAGAAGAAACTAGTGGTATAAGAAAACTCTCTGAGCCCACTGATGCTCCATTGCCTTATACAGGTATCTATGAAAAAAAGGTGACAGATGGGTTAACATTAAGGAAAAGAGAATATCATGGTAAACCTTAAAAACAAATTCTTAATGGCTGAAAACCACAAAATGTTTAAATTGAAAAACAAGGGCCAAGTCAGGCCCAGCCTGACTAACCACAGTTTTGCATCGAAACAATTTATGTGAAAATCATCTGTGCTTTTCAATTGTCTATTCTCATGTACCTTGCCAAAACTCTTGGTTTAATCATTCAACGAAACTGTAAGTGCCTGTATAATCAAAGAATACTGTTACAATAATCAACTGCATATAATTCTGACAAATGCTCAGTAAAATTGCACTCAGATAAACTCTCCTTGAGTCTGTGTTGAATCCCTGCCCACTTCTCCAAGGCCCTGATCCTGCGGTCCCAGCACTCTGGCCGAGCTGGTCCATGGCAAATGTGAATGAATTCAGAACCACATTAAATGAATTGAAGATAAGTCAACTAAGGGAAGAGCTAGACATTCAATTGATAAAATTTGATGAGGACTTAAGAAAACTTAAAAATGATTTTCAGGAATCCCAAGCAAAAACAAAAATAGACTGGAAATTGGATCTCACCAAGGAATTGGAGACTATAAACAAAATTATAGCAGAAACCAAAAATGAAGTGGAGTTGTTAAAAACCTCCCTTGAATCAATCAGTCCCAGAGTTGACCATCTGGAGGACAGACTCTCAGAATCTGAGGACAAGACAGAAGGAATTAATAAGGATGTCATAGGTTTCAATAAATTCAAGAACTCAAGTGAGCAAAATTTGAGGGATCTATGGGATACCATAAAGAGGCCCAATATTAGAATCATTGGGATCCCAGAGGGAGAAGAAACCCAGGCTAAGGGCATAGGAAATATCTTCAACAGAATTATTCAAGAAAACTTTCCCTATCTAACAAGAGTGTTGCAGTCAGCTTTCTAGTTGCTGCACAGGAAGAACCCAAGCAAAACGGCTTGTGGAGGAATGGGTTTATTTGGCTTACGGACTCGAGGGGAGACTCCATTCTGGCAGGGAAAACGATGGCATGAGCAGAGGGCTGGACATCACCTCTGCCACAGCACTGCAAACAGCGGCAGGAAGGTGTGCCAAACACTGGCAAGGGGAAGCTGGCTTATAACCCCATAAGCCCGCCCCTGACAACACAGCTT
>PVHP010037230.1:0-17509 GCA_004024765.1 Zapus hudsonius
CCCCATAACACATAAAGCCAGGAGAGATGGCACACACAGCACTCAGAAGTGGAGGCAGGAGGATCAGAAACTCAAGATCATCCTTGGCTACATAGTGAGTTCAAAGCTAGCATGAGTTACTGTGTCAAAAAAATAAATAAGATGGGCATGGTGGCACACACCATTATTCCCAGCACTAGGGAGCCAGAGTTAGGAGGATTGCCTTGAGTTCAAGGCCAGCCTGAGACTACATAGTGGATTCCAGGTCAGCCTGGGCTAGAGTGAGACCCTCCCTCGAAAACCAAAAAGTAAAAATAAAATAAACAAAGAGCAAAGGACAAAGGCTGCCTGCCTTGTGGATACCCAGAGATCTGCCTGATCTCCTGAGGTCCCAGACCCCAGTGGTTGGCAGTCTGTCTGCCCCTCTATGTTAGACACCCCACCATGAACATGGGCACACAGCACTATTGAGTAGACTCTTATTTTAAAGACAAAGGCACAGCCTGGAGAGACCCAAGGGAGGCAGTGACAGTGGATGCCCAGCCCAGAGCCCTCAAGGCCTCACCCGCAGCCAGGAACAGCTGTGGTCAAGGGGAGTGGGTGGGTGAGAAGGGGGGGTCCCTTTTAAGGGTGTTGTCTACCTCCTTCCTTAACCCCAACAGGGAAGAAGCAAGTGACATAAGGTGAGGCAGAAATGCATCATGGGGAGGGGGGTCCCCCACAGTTTCTTTCTCTCTCATTCCCCCGACATAGGTCTTTGGTGGACATAATTGCACACAGTCCATAAAGTGACATCTTGAGGGGTTGCCCCTCTGGGCATAAGACCACAAGGAAGCACGGAGAAACCCCGTTGCTCCCCTGTAGCAATGAAGTGCTTAGGAATGGGGGTAGGAGCCCTTCAAGTAGTGGTGCAGCCCGAGAGAGACCTTGTGTCCCCATGAGGCAGTTGAGAGAGAACCTCCTTCCTCCTCTGAAAGTCCCCTTCTGTCCTGCGTCCCTGGCTCTATCCCGTAAGACATTTAAAAAAAAAATCTCTGCTTATAAAAATACTTCTGCTCTGTCTGGGAGTGGGGGTGGGAGAAGTGGGCAATTCCTAGGGATCCGCGCGGAGCTGCTGCCAGAAGCCTGGTGCCGCCACCGGGCTCGCAGGTCACAGTCCTATGGGGAAGGGGGATCACAGTGACGGGGGCTAGGAGGGGGACAGGGGCCCGTTGGCTCTGCGGGGGGCGCCCTTGGCGGCAGGTGTGGGGGACCCTCGGCGGGAGGCGGCGGCGCTCCGCAGCTTCAGCTTGCGGCGCTTGGCGAGCGGTGCGTTCTCCACGCTCTTCAGAAAGAAGCCCTCGCGCTTGCCCCGGTTGAACGCCTGGGGTTAGAAAAGCGAGGATGGGGGGTCTCCATCCCGCCTCCCACGGCTCCCCGATCCTCACCATGGCCGGCGTCCCACCCACCCGGGTCCAGCCCCTTACCATGAAGGTGGCGTTGAGTCCGGAGCGCACCGCCGGCCCCGAGGACTCCAGCACGTCTGGCGTCCGCAGCGGAGGCGAGGAGCGCGCGCTGCCGTCCTGCAGCCACGAGCTGCCCCGCAGCCCCTCGAGCTTCAGCCGCTTGGCGGGGTCCACCGTGAGGAGCCCTGGAGGCGGGTCAGGGAGGTGTTGCCCCGAGAGCTACTCCCCTCCCCTCCATCCCTCCCCCGGACCTAGGAGCTAAATAACCATGCTCCAGCTCCGCACCTCGGACCAGCTCCTTCGCTTCCTCAGACACGCCCCGCCAGGCTTCCCCGTCCAGGGAGAAGCGTCCCTCGCGGATCTTGCACATGATATCTGCTGCCTGGCTCTGCCCACCCTGGCCTGAGGCTCCTTGGAAGGGGACCTGTCCCGACAGCATCATGTACTAGGAAGAGGTGGGAGAAGAGAGACCAGTCCAGACTGCAAGAGCAGTTGCAGCTCTACCCACCCACAGATCCACCAATCCAAGCGTGATGGGCCCTGGCCCCGCACCACCACGACCCCGCCTCGGATCCTGGCCTCAGAAGAATCTGCCATCACACCAAGGTGACCAGGTGCATCCAGAAGGATCGTCTGTAACCCCAGGTCCGGGTGACCTTGAACCCTCTACGGGGACGAGAGTCATACCAGAATGACACCCAGGCTCCAAAGGTCGCAGGACTCGTCGTAGCCCTGCTGCGCCAGCAGCTCGGGGGCCGCGTACTGCAGCGTGAAGCAGGGCGTCTGCATGGGCCCCGCCGGGCTCTGCGGCCGCAGCCGCGCGAACCCGAAGTCGATAATCTTCACCGGGGCCCCGGGCGTGTCATCGGCGTACAGGATGTTCTGTGAGGGTGGCGGACAACGACGGTCAAAGGCGAGGGCCCGCGTGCCCCGCAGCCCTGCCTCTCGCTGCGAGGCGCGGCGCCCACCTCGGGTTTGAGGTCTCGGTGCACCACGCCCGCCTCCTCGTGCATGAAGCTCACGGCCGACACGAGGCTGCGCAGGATCTGGCTGGCCTCCGACTCGCTGAAGTGCCGCTTCTTCCTGATGTGCTCCAGGAGCTCCCCGCCCCGCAACAGCTCCAGGACCAGGTACGTGTGCAGCTGCAGGGGCCGCGGAGGACCGGTCACCACCAGCCGGGATCAACCTGCCGGCTCCCAGACCTCCGCACCCCACGTGTCCCAGCCCCAACACCAAAACCACCACCAACCACCCCGAGGGGCTGGAGCAATGGCTCAACGATTAAAGGAGCTTGTTTGGAAAGCCTGATGGCACCCATGTAAAGCCAGCAAGCAGCAAAGAGGCTCATGCATCTGTGATCCCAGCATTTGCTGAGGGCAATGGGAGACAGAGCCCGGAGTGTCCAAAGCTCACGGGTCAGACTCATTAGCAGCAGCGCGAGACCCTGTCTCAAAGAAGGTGAAGCAAGCGCGTGCGCACGTGTGCACACACACACACACACACACACACACACACACACACACGTCTCGGCCCACTGCATCACAGGACCCCTCCCCACTTTGGCCATCTTCAAACCCCAACCCCTAAAGTCCTAGAGCCTCCTTCTCAAACTCCTTCTTCGGTCATCCTCAGGCAGTACTCGCCTCAGATCCCCCCTCCCCCGCCCAACCAGGTTCCCCTCCGGTACCTCCTGGAGCCCCGCCCAGGGCGCCCTCAGGCCCCGCCTCCTCCCTCCCCCCATCCAAAGGCCGCCTCCAGCATCTGTCCCTGAGGTCTGTCCGGGCCTGGAAGCCATCACCTGATCATGATGCACCTCGTGCAGATTCACCACGTTGGGGTGCGACTGGCACAGCCGCAGGGCCGCCACTTCGCGCTGCGTGTTCTCCTCCAGCCTAGGGGCCGAGAGACGGGGGCAGGGGAGGGAGGGGGGAGTCACAGCGGCCGCCCCGCCCCACGCGCGGGGCCACGCCCACCCCGGCCACGCCCACCCCGGCTCCCACCGGCGGCTGAGGATCTTGACCGCGAACTCCTGGCCGCTCTGACGCTGGCGACAGCGGCGACACACGGAGAAGCTACCCTGACCCAGCGCGGGCTCCCGCAGGTCCAGTTCATACTGCTGGAAGAAGGGCGAGTCCTGGGGGCGAAGGGGGCGAGTCAGAGACCTAACCACGGAGCAGTGCAACCATGCCACTCCCCTGTCCTGCAGGCGGGGGACACAAGTCACAAGGCCGCCGGAGCCCGTGGATCCTAATAGGACCAAAGTCCACACCTAAGATGTCCCCCTCCCCCCAAGCACACACACAAAACCAATATCCCGTGGCCAGGCTCACCTGCATCATGGCGCTCCTGGCAACCGCGGCGCGACCTGGCCTGTCCCCAGCACCAGGTGCCTCCAGCACGTCGGTCATCACCGCGTTGTTGCGGTCGAAGAGGATGGACGGGGCCACGAACGAGTATCCCTGCAGAGACGAGGGTCAGGGGCGGGTGTGCATAGGGGCTGTGGTGCAACTGAGTGGAGGGGGGTGTCTGGCCAGAGGGATGACCAGGAACAAAGAGGATAGTCTCCTCGCATCCAGGTGCATGGAGCCTGTGTGGACACTGTATTCCACTTTAGGGTTTTTTGTGGTTGCTGTTGTTTTGTTTTTGAAAAAGGTGTCTGTTTTTATTTTGGTTTTTTGAAGAAGGGTCTCACTCTAGCCAGGCTGATCCAGATCTCACTCTGTAGTCCATGCAGGCAACAAACTCAAATCTGTACTCAACCTCAGCCTCCAGAGTGCTGGGATTATAGGCATGAGTCACCAGCCAGGCTCCCCCTTGTTTTACAATCACTTGGAGCATGTCTTTGTCCCCTGTCGTCTGTGGCCTCATTTTCCCCATTCCAGTTACACCCCTCTTCCTCAAGTATTTGGCCCAGAAAATGATGGGTGAAATGATTGGAAGACTGTTCCTGAAGTTATGCACACCTAGCCTAGGAGACCTCCCCTAGGAGGAACAAAACAGAACACAACTTTATTCTTCCTTTTTAAGCCACACTTTGGCCTCCTCTGCAAGGTGGGGCTGCTGAAAAACTGCAAAGAGAAATGAAAGTCAATTCTTTGCCTTTCCTAAAGACCTGTGTCCTCGTAACTTCGAAGATTTTCTTTTTCTTTTTCTAGACATTTTGTGATAAGGTCTTGCAATGCCGGGCAGGATGGCCTCAAACTATGGCAAATCCTACTGCCCTGGCCTCCCAAGTGCTGAGATTTCAGGTATATGCCACCATAACAAAGGTGACTCTGCCACACCTTGTATCAGTCTGGTTTTTTTTTTTTTTTTTTTTTTTTTTTTTTTTTTTTTTTTTTTTTTTTTTTTTTTTTTTTTTTTTTTTTTTTTTTTTTTTTTGGTTTTTCGAGGTAGGGTCTCACTCTAGCCCAGGCTGACCTGGAATTCACTCTGTAGTCTCAGGCTGGCCTCAAACTCACAGCGATCCTCCTATCTCTACCTCCCAAGTGCTGGGACTAAAGGTGTGCTCCACCATGCCCAGCTTGTTTAGTTTTGTTTTGTTTTTTCGAGGTAGAGTCTCACTCTAGTTCAGGCTGACCTGTAATTCACTATGTAGTCTCAGGGTGGCCTTGAACTCATGGCAATCCTCCTACCTCTGCCTCCAAAGTGCTGAGATTGGTGAGCGACATCACACCTGGCTTTTTTAAAAAATATTTTATTTATTTATTTTCAAGCAGAGAAAGAGAGAGAAAGAGAGAGAGAGAGAGAGAGAGAGAGAGAGAGAGAGAGAGAATAAGGGCCACCACCTTGTGGGTCTGGCTTATGTGGGTCCTGGGGAATTGAACCCAGGGCCTTAGGCACTTAGGTTAAGGCAGGTGCCTTAACCGCTGAGTCATCTCTCCAGCCTCTTTTTTTTTTTGGGGGGGGGGGCAGAGTCTCACTCTAGCCTAGGATGATCTAGAACTCACTCTGTCTTAAACTCATGGTGATCCTCTTACTTCAGCAACCCTGGTGCTGAGATTATAGGCATGTACCACTACACCCAACTTGATACTGGTCTACTCTTTTTTTAAAATCTACCTATTTTTTTAATTATTTATTTTTTTGTTTTGTTTTGTTTTTCGAGGTAGGGTCTCGCTCTAGTCCAGGCTGACCTGGAATTCACTATGTAGTCTCAGGGTGGCCTTGAACTCATGGCGATCCTCCTACCTCTGCCTCCTGAGTGCTGGGATTAAAGGTGTGTGCCACCACACCTGGCTTACCTTTTTCTTTTTAAATATTTTTATTTACAAACAGAATGAGCATGCCACCCACTTTTGGCATCTGGCTTTGTGTAGATACTGAGGAATTGAACATGGGCCATCAGGCTTTGCGCCTTTAAACACTGAGATGCCTCTCCAGCCCTATTCTTTTTTAATATTTTATTGTATTTATTTGAGCAAACACCTTTAATTGCTGAGACATCTCTCCTGCTCTATTTTATTTATTTGAGAGAGGCAAGAGAATGAGTGTACCAGGGCCTCCTGTTACTGCAAGTGAATTCCAGACACATGCAACACTTTGTAAATCTATCTGGCTTTACATGTATACTGGGGAATTGAGTCAGGACCAATAGGCTTTGCAAGCAAGTCCTTTTAACTGCTGAGCCATCTCACCAGCCTCTTCTTACTATTCTTTTTTTTTTAATATTTTTTTCTTTATTCATTTTCAAGCAGAGAGAGAGAGAGAGAGAATGTACCAGGGCCACCACCTTGTGGGTCTGGCCCATGTGGGTCCTGGGGAATTGAACCCAGGGCCTTAGGCACTGGAGGCAAGTACCTTAACCACTGAGCCATCTCTCCAGCCCGTTCTTACTATTCTTAATGAATATGTTTGGACTATGGCCTTGGGCTGGACCTCTGGCCTAAGCCTAGGGACACAGAAACCAAACCTCCAGTCCTACTCCTCATGGACTTCCATCCCTATCAGTCATGACAAACTACTGCTCACCAGAAGGCTGGCTCAGGAAAGGGTGGCCAGGGCACCAGGTAAGGCATGAGACTTGACCATTACAGACTTGCAGGGTCATTGCTATAGACAAGCACTCCAAGTAGAGGGAACAGAGGTGTGCTTGGACTCTGGAGCATCAGGTAGGAGCACCATGCACTGAGCTGAACAAGCCACATCATCAGACTTTGAATGCCAACCTAAGACAGACCTTGCCCAACAGCCCTAAGTATCCAAGCAGGTGAGTGATGTGCTGTGCCCAGCTGTGGTATGAGCATGGCCTCTCTCCCTAAGTGCCCACTTAGTCATTTTAAAAATTAGTAAGAAAAAAAGCAATACTTCATTAATAATATTTTTGAGACAGGCTCTCATGTAACCCAGGCTAGCCTTGACCTTGGCTATGTAGCCAAGGATGATCCCCAAGTGCCAGCATGACAGATACGCAGTACCATACACAGTTTTATGTGGTGCTGGGGATTGAACACTCTACCAACTGAGCTCTCTTCCCAGCCCTTGATTAATAATTTAAAGCAGTATTTTTATATAACAAGGAAATGGTGGGTGTATGATGGAAATTATAAACCAGGCCTGGGGCTGAAGAGATGGCTCAGCAGCTAAAGTGCTTGCTTGCAAAGCCTGATGGCCTGGGTTCAATTCCCCAGTGCCTATGTAAAGCCAGATACACAAAATGATGCATGCATTTGGATTTTGATTGCAGTGGCAGGAGGCCCTGGCACACCCATACCATTCTCTTTCTCTCTGCCTCTCTCAAATAAATAAAAGTATTTTTAATTTAAAAAATAATAGGGCTGGAGAGATGGCCCAGTGGTTAAGAGACTAACGGCCTAACCCCTGGTTTGATTCCCCAATACCCACATCAAGCCAGATGCACAAAATGGTGCATGTATCTGGAATTCCTTTGCAGTGGCTAGAGGCCCTGGTGCACCTATTCTCTCTGTCTTTCTGTGTGTCTGTTTCTCTCTGCTTACAAATAAAGAATTTAAAAATATATATATTAAAAAAAAAAACCCAGGCCTGGCTGAGGGTGTATCTCAGTGGTAGAGTGTTCAAGGCTACAGATTCAATTCTCAGTATCACAGGGGAAAAAAAATTTAAAAAACAGGCCTATAATTCTAGCTTTAGGAAAGCTGAGGCAGAAACCTTGAAAGTTCAAGGTTTGCCTGGGCTTCATAGTGAGTTCAAAACAAGCCTGGGTAAACCCTGTCTCAAAATAAAAAGTGAAAAGAAAAAGAAAAAAAAAGTAAAAAAAGGTGGGGGGTGCAGGGTGTGGTGGCCCATGTCTTTAATCCCAGCACTCAGGAGACAGAGGTAAGAGGATCCCCAGGAGTTCAAGGCCACCCTGAGACTACGTGGTGAATTCCAGGTCAGCCTGGACTAGAGTGAGATCCTACCTCGAAAAACCAAAAAAAAAGGCTTGGGTTATGGCTCAGTGATAGGGAGCTTGCCTAACAGTTCCAGGCCTTGTTTAATCCCCAGTACTGAAAGAAAAAAAAAAGGAAATTAACAGGAAATTTAAAACTAACCCATGAATATCAAACACATAGCCTGCCTATGGTCTCTGGAACTGACAAAGGCAAGTGAATGGCTAAGTCTGGGGGAGGGGGGCTGAGCAGAGCCCAGGACCTATGCAGGGTCTACACCAGCAGAGCAGCAGTGCCCAGCTTCTCTGCCGTCTGGGGTCTCACCTGAAAGATTCGAGGGTCACCAGATGGAGGGCTGTCAGAAGGAGAGTAGACAGGTTCCAGTCGAGTGAATTCCTCAGCAAAGTTGCCCACATCCAGTTCTGAGCGGATCTGAGGCTGGAATGGGGCTGGAATCTTTCTGGCAGCAAGAGCAGCCCAGTCCAGACCCTGCAGAGAAGGAATCGAGGACGAGGGGTGAGCAGGCTGGGCTCACTGGGGTTGCTGTATGCAGTATGGAATAGCACCTAGGCTATTAGGTAGCTTTGAATGATTCCATTTTATAAAACAGCTTTGACCTCTGTTGCTCCATCTTGAGTCTAAGTGCCAAGAAAGAATGACTATATCTTGTTTACCCAAGTAACCATTCACCATCTGCCAGCATTCCAGAAGGCACAATCTGATATTTGTGCCAATAAATAATGACACCAAGGCCAGATGTAGTGGCTCATACCTTTAATACCAGTACTTGGGAGGCTGAGGTAGGAGAATCAGCACAAGTTTGAGGTCAGCCTGGCTAGAATGAGATCCTGCCTCAAAAAAATATAATAATAATAATAATAATTACACCTGAAAATACACCAAATCATCCAAGCATGGTGGTGCACATCTTTAATCCAAGCACTCAGAAGGCAGAGATAGAAGGATCACCGTAAATTTGAAGCCAGCCTGAGACTACAAAGTGTATTCTAAGTCAGCCAGGGCTAGAGTGAAACCCTACCTGAAAAAAAAAATTTTTTAAAGAAAGAGAAGAAAGAAAGGAAGGAAAGAAGAAAGGAAGGAAGGAAGGACGGAAAGGAAACGAAAGGAAGAAAAAGAAAAAGAAGAAAGAAAGAAAGGAAGGAAGGAAGGAAGGAAGGAAGGAAGGAAGGAAGGAAGGAAGGAAGGAAGGAAGAAAGAAAGAAAGAAAGAAAGAAAGAAAGAAAGAAAGAAAGAAAGAAAGAAAGAAAGAAAGAAAGAAAGAAAGAAAGAAAGAAAGAAAGAAAGAAAGAAAGAAAGAAAAGTACACAAAGCCAGGCGTGGTGACGCACACCTTTAATCCCAGCACTTGGGAGGCAGAGGTAGGAGGATTGCCACCTGAGACTACACAGTGAATTTCAGGTCAGCCTGGGCTAGAGCAAGACCCTATATTGAAAAAAAAAAGTACACAAAATCATAGACTAGAGATGTGGCTCAGTGGGTAGAGTGCTTGCCTAGCATGCACAAGGCCCTGTGTTCAATCCTCATCACCACATAAACCCATCTGGTGGCATACACCTGTAATCTCAGTACTCTTGAGGTTGAGGTAGGAACATCAGAAGTTCAAGGTCACTTGAGCTACACAGCAAGTTTACGGGCAGAGGCAAACATGGGATACATGATACCCTGTTTCAAATAACTTAAAATGCAGGAATAATGGTGCATGCTTGTAATCTCAGCATTTTGAAGGCAGAAAGATCATGAGTTCAAGACTGACCTGGGTTACATAAAATCTTCTATTTTTTAGTATTTTATTTATTTATTTGAGTGAGAGAAAGAGAGAGACACAGAGAGAGAATGGGTGCACCAAGGCCTCCAACCACTGCAAATGAACTCCAGACACATGTGCCACCTTGTGCATCTGGCTTTATGTGGGTACTGGGGACTCAGGTCCTTCTGCTTTGCAGGAAAATGCTTTAACCACTAAGCCACCTCTCTAGCCCAAAATCATCTCTTAAACAAACAAAAAAACCTTTGATTCCAGCACTCCAGAGGTGGCTGAGATAGGAGGAGCATTGTGAGTTCAAGGCCAGCGTGGGCTACAGAGTGAGAGGTCAGTCTGCACTAGAGTGAGATGTTGCCTCAAAACAACAAACAAAAAAATCAGAATTTGAAAACCCTGTGATTGCCATCAGCCAGCTATTAAACAAAATCAAAATCAGATTACTTGACAAAATTAAGCCAAGAAAACAGACACAGCTTATGATTTCATTGTTACTTGATAAATACTGACATTGTGGGAAGAAGTCAATGTACGTCTCTGATGTAACATGCAGCAAGAAGTCAAACCCTTGCAGGATGTGAAGACCCCCTCCTTGGGCAGTTCCCCAAGGACCCAGGTGCATATCTGGCATTGGGGTGGCCAACTGTTCCTCCTGCCTCACCGGTTCCCGAGTCCCTTCTCACTGATTGCAGTCTCTCTTCTCCTTGGAGAGCTTCCACCCGCCACACTTCATCAGTCTGGGACTTGTAATGGAATTGGCATGAAAAAGACATCCAAGCTGAGTATGGCAGACCACACCTGCCACCCAGCATTTGAAGACTGAAACAGGAGGATCTCGAGTTCCAGGCTAGTCTGGCCTATAGACACAGCAAAAGCAAACAAACTTCTTCCTGCTGACAGAAACCTAGAACTGCTGGGGAGCTTCTTGAGATTTGTTAGATTTCAGGGTTCACAATGAAAGACCAAGATGAACAGCTTCTTGGATCTAAGACTTTATTGTAAGGGGGAGAGAGAAGAAAGAAGCAGAGAGATAGATGAGAGAAAGGAAATGTGAGAGAGAAGAGAGGAGAGGAGAAGAGGAGGAGAGGGAGGGGAGGAAAGGAGAGGACAGGGAGAGAAAGGGAGAGGAGGGGAGAAGACAGAGGGAGAGGAGAGAAAGAGAGGAGAGGAGAGGAGGGGAGGGGAGGGGTGAGGTTGCAGGTAACTGAGAAGCCAGAGAACCAAACAGATAGTGTGAGTGAGGGCCCTGGAGTGGGTTTTACAGGAATAGGTGAGAAACTGCTCTGTGAGGGAGGGTCCTTGGATGACACGCAGAGGCTGGGTTGGGGGAAGGTGTCCATCCCTCTTCTTAGTCCTGAAGTACATTAAATACCTTGAGGCAGTCCCAGACTTCCAGGGTTAACATGGCCAGGTGGTAGGGAAGAGAGAGGGAATGGATGGATAACTCTGAGACTCTGACACTAATGATGAGTTCTCCCCCCTTCAAAAAAAAAAAAAAACAGTACCAGGGCTGCAGAGAGGCTCGTGGTTAAGATGCTTGCCTACAAAACCTAAAGACCCAGGCCCCAGTACCCACATAGAGCCAGATGTACTAAGTGGTGCATGCATCTGGAATTTGTTTGCAGAGGCTGGAGGCCCTGGTGTATCCATTCTCTCTCTCTCTCTCTCTCTCTCTCTCTCTCTCTCTCTCTCTCTCTCTCTCTCTCTCTCTCTCTCTCTCTCTGTTTGCAAATAAACAAATAAAAATATCTTTTTTAAAAAAAAGCAGAATCAAGCTAATATGACAGAACGTGATAATTACCTGCCTGGCACCCATTCTCCCTGTCTTTCTTATCACTATAACCCAAATTTTGCACAAAGACCAATAAACACAATCAAAAGATACTATTTTGTTTAAAAAATTTTAAAGACACTTTTTTTTGAGGTCTCACTTAGCCCAGACTGACCAGGAACTCACACTCTGTAGTCCTAGAATGACCTCAAACTCACATTGATCCTCCTACCTCTGCCTCCTGAGTGCTGAAATTAAAGGTGTGTGCCACCACACCCAGCAAAAGATACTGTTTTACAAACACCTCTTTGCAGTTGGCGGTGTCCAGTAACTTGTAAGTCAAAACTGTCAGATAGGAGCCCAGGAAAAGGGACGTGAGTATTTGACAAGTACCAATTTTTGCCCTTCCTCCTGCTTTGCCTGGCAAGCAGCCTAGCAAGAGTTCAGAGGCCATCTGGGGCCACAGAGCATCCCTGGAGATAGAGGCTACAAGATAAGAAGACACTACGAAGATACCACACTGCACTTCTTTCATGTGCTAACAGCAGAATTCTATTCCAGTGAACACCACATTCCTTTTTGTTTGTTTGGTTGGTTTTACCATTTTGTTCTTGTTGTTTGAGACACAATCTCACTATATAACCCAGACTAAGCTGACATTCAACCATCCTCCTGCCTCAGCCTTGCAAGTGCTGGGATTACAGGTGTGCACCACTATACCTGGCTTGGGTACCACCTTTTTTTTTGGGGGGGGGGGCTTTTTGAGGTAGGGTCTCGCTCTAGTCCAGGCTGACCTGGAATTCACTATGTAGTCTCAGGGTGGCCTTGAACTCATGGCAATCCTCCTACCTCCCAAGTGCTGGGATTAAAGGCATGCGCCACCATGCCTGGCTGGGTACCACCATTTTGACTTGAGCTTTGCATCACTTGCAGCCAAGACCTCAGGGCATCTGCAGGACAGCAACTCAGTGCTTACCCAGCACCCAGCATGGCACCAGCATGAGCTCAGGCAGGGACACTAGGCTACCCCAGCACTTTACTCCTGCCCATACCTCCACATAGGGCTGTGCTCACCTGGAAGACAAGGACTCAGTGTGAAAGCAACACAGAAGGCAGAGATCCCCAGCATGGAGGCCACAGGAAGTGCCCACTAGTGGGTCTCAGAATGCCATGCAAGACAGGTGCCAAATTTTATGCCCACATGTAAAGAGAAGGCTGCAGCTAAGAACATAGGCATTCAAGTCACCCATGCTGCAACCTGGCCTAGGCATGGGCAAGAAGTAGAGGATTCCCGGTCAAAACCTCACCTGGAAGAAGGGATGGCTCTTGATTTCCTGTGCACCCTGGGGACCAGCTCCCAACCTCTTCTTAGGATCCTTACACAGCAGCCGCTGCAGCAAGTCCTGCGCCACAGGCCCAATCCGGAGGGGGAAGGGAGGGGAGCACTTCAGGATCCGTCTGGGAGGATGGGTGGGGGTGTCAGGGGCAGTGAGCCCCTCCCCTATCCCAGCCTAGGCAGGCCCTAAGCCCAAACTGTAGCCCTCCACTCACCTGGACACCTCTGCCTGCGTGTTCCTCTCGCCCTCCAGTGTGAAGGGTGAGGCCCCCGTCAGCAGCTCGAAAAGCAGGATACCCAGGCTCCACCAGTCCACAGCCTGTGGGGTGAGGCCGAGGTGAGGGCTTGGGACTTCCTACCTCATACCGACCACCCCCAGTCCACCTTCCCACCAACCCACCTTGCCATGGCCCATCTTGCTGCGGATGATCTCAGGGGCCATGTACTCAATGGTGCCACAGAAGGAGAAGGTCCGCTCTTTCTGGGAGGGCAAGGGGACCCAATTAGTTATCCAAAATTCTGAGTGGCCCAGAGGCTCCCAGGGCTCAGAGCAGAACTTGTTTGACTTGAGATGTTGGAGGGGTGATGGAAACTTCCGAATCCCAAGAAGGTGGGCATGGAGCAGAATGAGACAGGCAGGAGGTCCAGGAGGAGCCTGCTGTCCACTCACCTCCTCTGTCAGGAACTCCTTGCTCAGTCCAAAGTCTGTGAGGACAATGTGGCCCTCTGAGTCCAGCAACACATTCTCCAGCTTCAGGTCACGGTAGATGATGCCCAGCTAGCAGGAACAGAGGGGATACTGAGGACTACCTTGAGATAGCCCCAGTTCCTACAGCCACAGCCCAGCACTAGGTCCTGCTTGAGATAAGGAGACACCCTGGGGAAGGGTGTCAGCCTGCAGAAGGATCTCCAGGTCAGAAGTGGGCCTGAGTAGAGCTGGCTGGTAGATAAGAAATACCACTGAAGCCAGGCATGATAACAAATGCCTGTTATCCCTGCACTCAAAGAGGCTGAGGAAGCCATGGAGTATGCCTTTAATCCCAGCCCTCGGGAGGCCTTGAGGTAAGAGGATCATAGTGAGTTTGGGGCCACCCTGAGTCTACAGATTGAATTTCAGATCAGCCTGGCCTACAGTGAGACCCTACCTGAAAAAAAAAAAAAAAGGCTGAGTCAGAAGGCCAGCCTGGGCTCCATAGTGAGTTCCAGGAGAGCCTGGACTACAGTGTGACTCTATCTCAAAAAAGTAAATAAATAAATATGAAAATAAGGGCTGGGAATATAGCTCAGTTGTAGCCTAGCATGCACGAAAACCTGGGTTCAATCCCCAGAACTAGGCACAATGGCGCACACTTGACATCCCAGCACACTGGAGGTAGAGGCAGGAGAATCAGGAGTTCAAGGTCATCTTCATCTACACAGCAAGTTTGAGGTCAGTCTGGGCTACAAAAGATACTGCCTAAAAAAAAAAGAAAAGAAAAAAGTAAAAGGAAGGTGCTGAAAAGATGGTTCAGCAGTTAAAGGTGCTTCATTGCAAAGCCTGCCAGCCTGGGTTAAATTCCCCAGACATCACACAAGCTGGATGAAAAAATGTGCCACCAGCCAGGTGGTGGCACACACCTTTAATCCCAGCATTTAGGAGGTAGAGGTAGGAGGATCGCTATGAGTTTGAGGCCAGCCTGGGATTATCAAGTGAATTCCAAATTAGCCTAGGCTAGAGTGAAACACTACCTCAAAAAAAAAAAAAAAACAAATAACAACAACAATAATAATAATGAAGAAGAGAAAGAAAGAAAAAAAAAGAGAAGAGGAAAAAAGTGCCACAGTGTCTGGCATTCCTCTGCAGCTGCAAGCGACCCTAACACACCCAAACGCAAGCACATGTGAAAATCATTTTTAAAGGCCATTGAAACAAGGAAAGAGGCCCCATGGCACAGGCCCCCAAAGTCCCAGAGAGAAGAATGTGATAAGAGCCCAGTATCACAGACACAGTATCTTCATTTGAGGAAGTTCTGTGAAGATAGCCCCAAGTTCCGGTCAGAAAAAAGCCCCTTCCAGGAGGTGCCAGGGCAGGAGACCTTACCAGGCACGGGTGAAGCTTCCAGCCAGTCAAAAGCCCTGGAGCAAGCAGCTCTGTTTCCCACTGAGGCCACCACCGCCCACAAGAAGCCCCTGATCGGGCAAGAGGAGTTCCCACTGGCAGTAGCCAGGAGCCAAGTCCTCACAGTACCTTGTGCAGGTGCTCCAAGGCCAGCACGATCTCGCCCCCATACACACGCACCTCAGCCTCCTTGAAGTACTGGCGCTGGTAGAGGTGGGTGAACATCTCACCGCCGCTCACATAGTCTGAGGGTGCAGTGGAGGTTGGAGTGTGCCCCATCAGAGGGCCACCTGACCCCACTCTTGCACCCCAAATCAAGACGTGACGTGACCTCACCCAGGATGAGGTGCAGCTTGGCGTCCGTCTGGAAGGCATAGTGCAGTGTGACCAGGAAGGGCGCCTGGCGCACCAGTTCGAGCACAGAGCGCTCGGTTCGGGTGTGCTCCTGCGTCTTGGCGCGCTGCACCAACGCTGCCTTGCGAAGCACCTTCATGGCATACAGCTTCCCGGCATCGTGCCCGCCCGCCTTCCTCACCAGGAACACTTTCCCGTAGGCTGTGAGAGCAGCAAGAGGATGGAGGGTGGGCTGTGAGTGGGAGGGTGCCGCAGACTGGTGGGAAGGGGTGCGAAATGGGAGTGGGAGGCAGGAGTGCAAAATGCTGGCAAGGTTCTGGGAAGAAAAGGGGATACAAGCCCATGGAAGGTGCTCAGCAAACCACTCCGGGAGGCCTCGGGGTGGGGAGGGGGGGCATGTGCAAACCTGCAGAAGATCAGAGGGCTGAGAAAGGACGAAAATGCAGGCTAGGGGAGCAAGCGGTGGTGCGCTTGCCGCCAGAAAAGATGTACGTGCAAACCAGAGTTGGGGAGTTTGCAAATACTGAGGGTGCCTCACTCCGGGAGAAAGGGGAGGAGCTGTGCAAAGCATTTCGGAGGGGCAGGCCCCCAAAGAGGCTAGCAAATTGCCGCAGGGGGCATGCATGCATCGAGCCCTCAAAGAGGAATGTCAACGTGGACGCCCTGGACGTGGGGATGGAACCCCGGCACGGGAGGGCGGGGCAAGCAAGGTGAGCAGTGCCGGGAAGGGTGGGGGGCCGCTCCAGCGCCAAGCCCAGGCCCAGACCAGTGTCCCGGCGAGGAGGCCCAAGGCACCATGCCTCGGGGCGCCAGCCCGGCGAATGGGGTTCCTCACCTCCCGTGCCCAGCACCTTGAGCAGCTCGAAGTTCTCCACGCTCACCTTCTCCTCG
This sequence comes from Zapus hudsonius, assembly GCA_004024765.1. Lineage (NCBI taxonomy): Eukaryota > Metazoa > Chordata > Mammalia > Rodentia > Dipodidae > Zapus > Zapus hudsonius. Next base: position 16,005 of record PVHP010037230.1, read on the forward strand.
TGCCCAGTCAGGTTGGCTGTGGGACAGGGGGGCAGATGAGCCCAAGCAGGTCCCAGACCCCTTGCCAGCCGCCCGAGGCAGCCATCTCCAGGTCCCCACACCCACCTTCGGTAATCTGCAGCTCCACCGCGCAGCCCTCGTCCTCATCCTCGTCCCCCATGACGGGCGGGTCTCCGGGGCCCCGGGAGGCTCGGGCTCCGGGCGGCGCCGGTTACATGGCGGCTCCAGCCGGGGCGGGTGCTTCCTGGTGCCGCCTCCAGGGCCGACCCGGCGCCAGCGCCGCCTCCCGGCTCCCCGCCCCGCGCGGCCTGAGTCAGGCGGCTGGAACGTGACAGCGCCGGGCTGCGGGTGGGCAGCGGGCAGGGGAGGCCGGGTCCCCAGCGCTGGACACGCTTCCTGTGGCTGGGGAGTTGGAAAGGCCGGCGGGAGCCTTGTGGAGCCGCTGCATAGCGCAGAGCTGCTGGGAGGGGGTGCACCCCAAGCCAGGTGTCCATTGTGCCTGCTGCTCTTGGGGGTGGAGTGGCGCCCCAGGGCTGGGGGAGAGGTGTCCACACAGGCAAATCAAGCCCTCCATCTCGCCGGGCAGCCAAGCTCTCCTGACCCTGAGCCACCAGGGAAATGAGCCACTTAACACAAATACACCCCACAGCCTTTCACGGCCCACAGCCTCCTTTTGGATAGCTCCTTGACCTCAGCAAATAAAGGATCCTCGTGCTCCCTTGACACAGAAGCCCTAGGCTCTCAGCTGGACCAGCAATGGTGACATTAGGAGTGGGCCTCAAAAAGAGGGGCTTGTGCAAAGGATGCTTGTTCAAGGACCCCACTCGACCTTACCCCTGGAGCTGGAAATGCCAGTGAGAACCAGAAAAATCCTCTCTCATTAGGAAGAGCCTAGAAAATCCTTTCCCATTCGGCCCAGAGTCCTGGCTGGCCTATCCTCCGTGCCACCAGGCAGGGTTGAGCAACTATCAGCACAGTTGTGTGTATCTCTTTCTCTCCCTCTCCCTCCCTCCCTCTCTCTTTCTCACACGCACGCGTGCGCACACACACACACACACACACACACACACACACACACACACACACAGAGGATCTGAGAGCTATTGGAAGGGGTCCTTGAGTTCTCTGCTTGCTGGAGGCCAGGGGCCCTGATGCCATTGTGCTTGGACACTTCCACCACTGAGGAGGAAGAAGGTGTCAGGCTATTGCAGGTAGCCCTGGGGAGGCAAGACTGCCTGCCCCTCCCAGCTCTGCCCACCATCAATTCAGCCTGCCTCATCTCTGCCCTGAGCAGCCCCACCCTCCCCTGGGTGGCCCCAGGTACTCTGACTCACATCCTGCCGCCCAGCCTAATTGTCCCCCTTCCCAGTCATCATCCTAGGGACTCAGCTCAAAGACTCAGCCTCCCACCTCTTGTGCAGCCTTTGACACTAGGTGACAACCGACCAGTCTGTGAGCTCCCCAAGATGAAGAGAAGATGGAGGCAAGATAATGTGGATAATCTT
>PVHP010037231.1:7205-17332 GCA_004024765.1 Zapus hudsonius
AAACATTTTCTTTCCCTCTAAAAATTCTTCCTTTGTAGTTCCCAAGTCTTTGCTCTTCCCAGTACTTAGTGTTCCATTCTCTTCACAGAAATATTTAGTAAAACACAGAAGATTTATACAATCTAAAGAGAATAGCATTCCAGTCCCTTCTCGGAGTTCTCATCTTTTTACCACACTGCTACCTAGATGACCCCTTTCCCACAAATTCACTTTCTCCTACCATCAACGTATTTATTCCCTCACATATTACCACAACTAGTGCCTCACTGACTTAAAAATCAATGTCCCCTGCTAAGGCATCCCCAGGAACCAAGTCCATTTATTTACCTGTCAAATCAATCAAGCCCATCCCTCCAAATATCTCTTCTACCTCCATAAACTTCTCTCTCCCACACTCATATTTCATTAGAAGAAAAAACCACTTATCTTCAGTGATCTAATTTATGAAGTAGGCATCCTTTTAGGCATTGTACCTTCTCCATCAGACCTCACACTAGCCAGAAACAAACTCAAGAAAAATCCTCAATTTACTTTTTAAATATTGCTTCCTTTCAGATGTATGGAAAGAATGATACTTCATACACTTTTGGTTAGAATTCTGTTAACTGAGATGGCATTTCAGAACTCAGGTTTAGCAGCTGTTAGTGAAATTATATAACTATGAAATTGGATATGACAATCAAATCAAAATACATGTGTTTTCTACACATTTCCTTTTTAATTATAAAAACAATAGCAGGTCACTTAGATGCATTATTAAGATAAAAGTTGGTGCTTTCCTAAGGCTGATTACTAATCAATATTCTTGGGAAAAAACTATAAAAAGGGTAGCAAAGGTATATTTAGCATATATTTAAGTTATAATAAGAATGAGAGCTAATGTAGACCAGCCTCTGAATGAATTTCCATATAGAGAAGTATGACTTATCAGCCAAAAGGAGTTAGAACAGTATTACAAATTGTCCTTGGTTCTCTCAAAGAAAATGATAGGAAATTCATGCATAAATCAAAGTAAAACTTCTAAAATTCTTTTTGTTTTCTGATTCTTCCCAATTCTGTCATTTTTCCCCCTCAAATAGAATGATCTCGCTCTGCCGATCTAACTATATGCTACCTTCCACACACGTTCATACAGGCTCTCTTTTTTAACTTTTCATTGACAACACATATAAGCAATATATCATGATCATAACCCCCATCTTCCACCACTCTCTTTCCCCCCTCTCAAATCCACCTCCACTGAAAACCTTCTTCTTTACAGTTGGTTTCTCTTCTATTGTGATGTCATCATTTTTCCTCCTATTATGCAGACTTGTGTAGCCACATCAGCCACTGTGAGGTCATGAACACATGGCCACTTTGTGTCTGGCAGACAGCACTGGAGGCAGTTCTCCCCTTCCTTTGGCTCTTGCCTTCTTTCTGCCTCTTCTGAGCTTTCTTTTTCCATTTTCACTAAGCTATCTGGCCTTGCAGCGAGCTGCTTTTCTCATCACCATGACAAAACACCTGACAAAAACAGCAGGAAGAATTTATTTTGACCCCTAGTTTCAGGGAGTACAATCCATTCCGGTGAGGGAGGGATCCCTTGGCAGCAGAAAGAGCAGGTGGCATCTGTGTTTACATTGTGACCAGCAGGAAGCAGAAAGAAAGGAAGCCATAAGCAGGGCGGGCCTGGGATCCTCGGGGCCAGCCTCCAATGACCCCACTTCCTCCAGCCAGGCTCCACAAGCCCCTGCTAGCTGGGGACCATGTGTTCTAGGACAAGGGCCAGCGAGGGGAATTTCAGCTAGTTTTCCCAATCTTTCTACATACTACCTAAGTAATCTTAAATGACTGAAAACTGGATTGTAGAGACAGAACTTTTTAGTACTGAAGAAAGGGAGAACTTGTGTGCAAATACAAAATTACTTTTAGTTCGTAAGAATGGGAGAACTCTTGGTGGACAAATCTTTACCCACATTCACTAGATATGGTATATGTCGTAGTCACCTTTGTGTTGCTGGGATGAACTTCCAGACAGTTTATGGGAGGAAGAGGGGATTTATTCCAAGCTTCAAAGATCCGACAGAGAAAGAGAAAAATCACAACCAGCACCTCCCAAAGCAAACACACACACACACACACACACACACACACACACACACACACACACACACACACACACACGGCAGGGAGCACTGCAGAGCTCAGACTGTTCTTTGCATTTCTTAGGCTGTAGTTCCAGATCCATCCAAGGTGACACCTTAGGGCTGGACCTTAGAATTGGCTCAAGGTGATACCTTCTCCAGCGAGACAAGCTTTTAATAAAAGTCCTGAGTCTTTTGGGGGACGTCCATTCAAACGACCACAGTATATAACTGTATGCTAACTACCACATTCACTTTATATGGTATGAAGTTGAATCAATTACATACCATACACTCAATCACAGCACCTTCCTACTGACTTCTAAATCTAGAGTTAAGCAAAAGAAATCAGGTGCAGAATTTTAAATGTTAACTTGCCTCCATCATGACTCTGCACAGAGCCTATAGTGCACTGGAATACTTGAACATATTCCCAGAAGTTCCTCCAATGTTCCTACCAAAAGTCTGACTAGACGATGACTCCCCAAATGGCAGTGGACAGAGCTTGTCACATCCACGCCTGCCACGGACAAATAGAAGTGGTGAAAATACTACATATGCACTCATTCAGTGTTTCTTAAAATTTCCCTGAAAGCAAGTAAACATATGTAGAAAATCTTGATAAGGACAGCAAGCGGCCTTGGCTTTGACCTGTGGCTTCCTCCCTGGCTCAGCTCAGCATGTCTGGATGGGTGAGACTAGTAGGACAAGACTCCCTGCTGCCCCAGGTGGAGGCTGTGGGATCTCCCCAGGAGGGCCATGCTCCAACACCGCATGTAAGTACATGACAGGCTAAACTTCAGGTGAGTGCAGCTGAGATCTTAGGGCTTCCTTCTTGCCCTCACCCTCACTCACAGGGTGGGGGCCCTAACTCTGCATAGAAAGCTAAAAGTACTGCAGTCCCAAACCTCTCACAGAGAGTTTATGGCAGGAGAGACAACCCGAGAGAAACACAGATAACTCCCTCACTGAGACAGCAAGCAACTGTCTACTTCTAGCTCTGAAGCCAGGATCCACAGATCTTTTTTTCTTCCACAGATCTTTTTTGAACCTTTTTTTATTTATCTGCAAGCAGAAAAAGATATGTGACAGTTAACTCTTTCAGGCAAGTTCCATAGAGCCCTTCCCCTTGAGTGGGAGGTGTCTAGCTAGAGTTCAAACCTAGGTGCTAAGACTGATTGATCAGGTATGGACCAACCTGCTGCCTCTCTGCTCACCTGGGGCAGGGAATGCTCACTGAACAGATAATTCTGCCTCTTCTTCCCTAGCATGGCCTAGAAGAAGGACGTTAGGTAAGGTCTCCCAGCCCCACTAGGCTGTGGTGAGGGGCCGGATTTCTTTCCTACATGAACCTTTCCTTCTCACAATCTTTTCTTTTCCTGCTTGTTTAGCTGAACAGCAGAGATTTTGGCTAAACCTCTCCCAGTGTTCTCTCCACACTGATGGCTGGAGATCTCTGTAACTTCCCATTTTCTTTTAAATAAAGTCTCCCACTATACCTTATCCTCTGGTGGTCTGTAATTTTAATTCTTTAACTTTATAGACAAGAATTCAGGTACTCCTTAAGTTCTGAGGTGCACTGGAATTTGCTGGGTACTATTTAAGTTCTAATTCCCAGCTCCACCGCTACAGATAGAGAGAAGAGAGACACACAGAGAGAATGGGCATGCCAGGACCTCCAGCCACTGCAAATGAGCTCTAGACACATTCACCACTGTGCATCTGGCCTTAGATGGGTACTGGGGAATTGAACAAGGGTCAGCAGACTTTGCAGGCAAGTGCCTTAACTGCAGAGCCATCTCTCCAGCCCTGATTCAGATTTTTGCCAGAAGCTAAAAGTAACAAAAGTTGAAAGCTTCTCATGGAATGGACTTTACTTGGAACAGAGTGTACTGAAGAACAACCCTAAGGATATGCTCAAAAACAATGGAGAATTTAGCGGTAAGCAAATAAAAAGCAGGGGGGAGTCTCCATTAGAGAAACAAGCTATCCCACAGGCCAGCTAGGTTATTATGGGAAAAGATGGCTACAAAAGAGCTTTCTTAGAGTCAGACCAAGTCCCAAAGGCTGGCTTCAAAACCAATCAAGGAGATGGAAATTTAATTAGCTCTAATTGTGGATCACTGCTTGCCCCAAAGCAAGGAGTCAGCCGGGGGTGGAGCCTAACAGCGCCAGCGAAGGGCACACTGAAGGAGGGGACCAGGGAAAGAGCTGCTGAAGAATATCCATCATAAACATGGTCCTCACAGGATGACTGAGCACTGCCAATGCTAAGCTGGTCAAGGAGCTGAGCGCTCACACTGCAGAGGAGAGAAGCTTCCCAAACGCAAGTCACTAGCAAATAAGTAAACAATTAAGAAGAAAAGAAACCTAGGACAAAGGCCAGGGGAAGAGTGGGAGAGGGAAGAGACCCATATCCAGAATTACCACAGAGCAAATTCTGTGACATTCCAAAGGAAGAAAGAGAAGTAGGCTACTAATTTTTCACTACAATCCCAAGTATCTGACCTTTCCTGGGTTATCTGACTTGCTCTGATGATAGGTCTCATTTATTTTACCACTTTCTCAGGTTTCATTTGGGGCCTAGATGATAGGCCAGAGGTAGTTCATCTTCTGACAGGATGTCAGCCATCATCCCATGTCTTGTTGGTGGAATTGGGTTGGCTGTCGCTGTCTTATGAAAAATACAAACAGAATCTCCATCGGAGAGTGAGATCAGTATAGGTTAAATGAGACACGCATTGATAATTTGGCAAGATTCTAATGGGGGTAGCCTCTCTGTAGCTCTCTGGTAGTGGGAGTTTCCCCTTGGAGCCCAGGTTCTTGGTCCTGAAAGAGGATATTTATTTTATAACGATAAAAAGCTTACTACATAAGGAAGGCATCATAACTATAAAGATATAAGTACTAAACAAGAGAGACCTAAAATACATGCAGCAGAATCTATAGGATGCAAGAAGCAGCTAACCAGTCATTCTGGTATTAGGATATCTATTTCATCTTTGTGCTTGGTCCCTGGCACAGAACTGCTAATACCCATGTAATTTCCTAGTAGGAATATCTTTTGTTATTCATAATGGGTCCCTTTAGCTTGCACTTGAGCATGTGTGAATATATGACGGAACACACCCCCTACTTTAGGACAGAGCTGGTCTCCAGAAAGACCACTGCTTATGCAGCTGGAACTTCCAGCTCCATCTACTGATCTGAGAACATGGAAACAGCTTGAACAATTCTTAAACATTCTGTATGTGGTGGCACATGTCAGTCATCTCAGCACTCAAGAAGTAGAGGAAGGGCTGGAGAGATGGCTCAGCGGTTAAGGCACTTGCTTCCAGTGCCCAAGGCCCCGGGTTCAATTCCCCAGGACCCACATAAGCCAGACCCACAAGGTGGTGGCCCTGGTTCTCTCTCTCTCTCTCTCTCTCTCTCTCTCTCTCTCTCTCTCTCTCTCTCTCTTTCTCTCTCCTTGAAAATGAATAAATAAAATATTTAATAAAAAAAAAAGAAGTAGAGGAAAATCACAAGCTTGAGGTCAACTGGGTCTACAATGGCTGTTCCCGACCAACCAGGGCTATATAGCAAGACGCTACTTTTTTCTTTTAGTGGGGGGGGGGATTTTTTTTTTTTTGCGGTAGGGTCTCAATCTAGCCCTGACTGAACTGGAATTCACTATGGAGTCTCAGGCTGGCCTTGAACTCACGTTGATCCTCCTACCTCTGCCTCCCAAGTGCTGAGATAAAAGGCATGTCCACCACACCCAACACAAGGCCCCATCCCTGGGTGGTTCTAAGGAAGTGCCAAATCTAAGGAGGAGGCCATGGGAGCCCCTCGTGTGCAGATAGATGTCCAGGCAAAAGTCGGAGTGGCCTGGAGTAAAGTGAAGAAAATCTTGGCGTCTGCTCTGAACTTGGGGGCTGTGATACTAACTCCAGGGCGAGTCATCCAGCTGGTGTTCAGAGTTAGAGAATTGCTGGCTGCAGAAAAACCTCACACATCTGTTTTCAGAAGTGTTATCTGACACTATAAATAATAACCTTTGTTAGTTAAAGACTTCAAAACTAGCTTTATAGAGTTATACAGAATTAGGCAGATAATGAACATGAAAATGGATAAGTTAACAACACTATAAACCAACTTGACATAACAGACATTTTATTTCTACTCAAACTTGGGAAAGTCTCTGGAAAACAAGTCTCAGTAGATTTACAAAGATGGAATTTATATCCCGGATGTTATCTGCCCACAGTGGAATGAAGTTAAAATTAGTAACAGAAAGAAATTTATATGTGAAGATTAAACAGCAAAGAAGAAATCACAACCAATTAGAAAAGCCTGTGAATGAGTTAAAAGATACACTACACCAAAATTTATACAATGCAACTAGAAAATAATTACAAGGAAATCTAGAGCTGCAGGCATCTATGCTAACAAAAACGAAACAATCTCAAACCAATGACCTGAGCATCAAGCTTGAGACACTAGAGCAGGAAGTGTAAACTACACTGTCAATAAGCAGAAGGAAGTAAATAAGTAAAATTAAATGAACCAGAAAATAGAAAAACAACCACAAATATCAAAGAAACCAAAGTTGGTTCTTTGATAAATTTTAAGTATGGGAGGAGGAGGAGAGAAACGGAGTGAATTCAAATTTTGATAATCAAGTATAAAAGAGACCTAGCCTGCACAAAGCCCTGAGTTCTAACCCCAGCACCCCGTATAACTGGATGTGTTGGTGCAAGTGTGTAATCCTAGCACTTTGGAGGTGGAGTCAGGAGTTTCAGGGGTTCAAGATCATTCTCAGCTCATAGGTAGTTGCTGGCCAGCCTGAGGTTACATGAAACCCTGTCTCTAGATAGATAGATAGATAGATAGATAGATAGATAGATAGATAGATAGATAGATAGATAGATAGATAGATAATTAGATGATAGTTGGATAGGATAGATAGATAGATAGATAGATAGATAGATAGATAGATAGATAGATAGATAGATAGATAGATAGATAGATGATAGATAGATGATAGATAGATAATTAGATGATAGTTGGATAGAAAAGATAGATAGATGATAGATAGATAGATAGATAGATAGATAGATAGATAGATAGATAGATGATAGGTAGATAGATAGATGATAGATAGTGTGATGGTTAAGTTTATTTGTCAACTTGACCAATGTAATAATCCATAATAATCTTAGGCGGGTCTCTGAGCTTGCCTACAGGAAGGATTGACAAATTCCTTTTGGGATTTTGAAGAAGAGTTGTGATGGTTAAGTTTGTCAATTTGAGCTAATCCATAGTAATCTTGGATGGGCCCTCCAGAAGGAGACTAATATAAACTATGTCTCAATACAAGCCATCAATGAAAATGAGAGGCTCGAAAACATTCACAGGCTTCTAAAGGAAGAATGGGTGAGGGATACAGACAGGTGACAGAAAGTCCAATGTGAACTGGCTTTCTGTAATAAGGAAGAGTTTATAAATCAAGAGTAAGGGAAGATGAAGGTGGTGAAGTCAGCTTCTCAATGTCATTTCCAAGGTTCCAATGGTCCCTGTCTTTCTATTCTTCCATTCTCTGGAGGTCTTTGGGCCTTTGCTCTGGGGCTTTGCCCTCATGATTACAAGGTGGCTACCAAAGCTTCACACGTCACTTCCAGGAATATCCACAGACTAGATGAGGGAGATACAGCCCCATGCATGGTGGTACACCTCTGTAATCCCAGCACACAGGAGGCTGAGGCCGGAAGGTCATGAGTTCCAGGCCAGCTCAGCCTACATGGTGAGACTGTGTCACAAAAAACAAAATAATGAGTGACCGAAAGTCCTCAGCAGATTTTCCTCATATGTTGGTAATCATAAGTTGATCATGTGATTATGTCTAAAAAAACAATCACCAGCAAGGGGAATTGTATTACTGTTAGCTTCAACCAGTCAGAATTCAACCTTCAGGTCCAAAAAGAAGCCCATTCACCTTAAGGATTTATTTGATTCATGGTTTCCTTCCCTTTACTTCAGGCCAAACATCATGGAGAAGGATGCATAGTGGAGTCAAGTGCTCCCCTCATGCAGCCAGGAGGCAGAGAGAGAAGGAAGGCCAAGGACAAGATATGCCTTCCAAAGACACACCACTATAACCAATTTCCTCCAACTAGCCCCCACCTCCAAGTTCCATGCCTCCCAATAATGTCATCAAATTATGAATCCCTCTTCCCCTTCCTCTCTCCTTTTGAGAGGAGCAAACCTGAGTACACCGTATGGTCCTCTTCATGGAGTAGTTTGGGATAAAGTGGGGGCTTAGGACATCTCAATATATGTGAGAAATTATGAAAGGAAACCTAAGGTCACCTGATGGCAAATGTGAGGCCAGTTCCGAATGAGGACCTGTAGTAGACCAAGATCCTGGGATGAAGATCCAACCAGACAGTGTTAATGAGAGGAAGGGATTATTTCAAGTTTACAGATCCAGGAGGAAGAAGCTGCTTCCACACATCCAAGCAGAGAGAAACAACCAAACAGCCAGCAAAAACTAAAAGCAGCAAGCATAAACACCAGCTGATAACATGAACCCCACCAGAACTCAAACCTCTCCACACTTTTGGCTGGAACTCAGGTCCACCCCCAGTGACACCTTAGGGCTGGACTCCAGGATCCACCCCCAGTGACACCTCCTCCAGCCAGGTGACTGAAGATCCAAGTCACAAAATTTAACACCTGAGTCAATACAAAACATACATTCAAACTACCATAGCACCTTCTGGACGAATGGTGCCTCTATGAAATCTCACCTGCTCCCTGATGTATGCACTCAGGAATAGTCTCCAACTATCATCCCCCTCCATTTTATTTAATCTAACAATTTAACCTTCAGTTGTAATGCCAAATTTTCTCTCTTTCTTTTTCTCTCTCTCACCAACTCACTTAATAAGATAGGCTTTCTGACAGAATTTCATAAATGTTTTTGCAAGAAAGTTATGTGGTTCCTGAATCTGGATCCATGGGGAGAGAACATGGTCTGGGTTAGCAAATACCCTGGGATGCATCCCTAAACAGAGCTAGCACTGTTCAGTTTGGAGCCTTGATGCTACCTCATCATGGTTTAGGCTCCATGCTTTACAGGGCCAAAGATTATTTACCAGATTTGGAATGAAAGAGAAAATTAATTTCCTTTTCTGTACCAAAGTCCAGTAATCCCTCCCAGCCGTAATGATAGAAGGAGGGAATGAAGGGATGAAGGTGGGAATCACTTACTAGACAAGTCTTCTAGACAAAAGGCAGCTTATTTATGATGTGATCCAGAAGCATCAAGATGCAAAAGTCTCTTTGGACCAGGGTGATGATGGCTAATCTTGAAGTACTGAGCTAAAATGACACACCAATAGTAGTAATGGACTGAAATGGACTAATGCTAGATTCCATGTTACTCCAAGTAACACTGCAATTGTACCCAAGAAGTAGGAAAAAATAGATTTTAAAAATATCATTTGCAAGTTCCCCAAAAGAGAATGAAGAGAAATTTTCATTGAAAATTTCTAATTTAATAAGGACAGATAATAGATGCAAACGGGTCTATAGATCCTGTCTGCCAAAGAAAATGAATTAGCATGCTCCTTTAAACACTCCTTTCAGGGGAGTACTAGGTGTCATAAAGGACAGAGCAGCTTGTCTCCACCAGGAAATAAAATGATCATCTGTTTACCCATCATTTACTTCCCATAGAGAGATCACACCAGTAAAAGCAAGATTTTATAGAGCTATGAAGGAAGACAAAGCCCATAAAACTTACCTTACAGTTTTATAGTTTAAAAATATGTCTCTCAGAAAGGTGAACCAAATATTTACCAATAAGCCTCTCTTGTCTTCCCAGGTTATTTTTTCATGGTATATTAATAGCCTAGGTCTGGAGGTCAGATACCAGCATCCCTTAGAGGTCTGAGCAGAATCAGCTAATAAGAAATCTCCTTATTAGGAGGGAAATGTTCTGAGCACTGCCGTCCA
>PVHP010037232.1:0-17490 GCA_004024765.1 Zapus hudsonius
TGGGGACCTAGCATTCAGAATACATAAGTTCATTGGATACACCTGAATCAAATCACCCCAGGGGATCACTGTGATGGACATAATGCATCAGCTGCTGGAACTTGTCATGTGTGAGAGTTTTGTGCCTGTTAAACTGCCTTTCCTTTCCTTCTTTGTGTGGCTGTGTGACTCCTTGGGCAGTGGGACTCAGACCTGTGGTTTGTGGACACTTCACATTTCATCAGGTACTTGGTGGCTCTGAGTCAGCGTTGCTTCTATCTTGCAGATCCCACCCCCGCAGCCAAGCTGTCGTCATGGTGATTGGTGGTGAGGAGCATTTCGAGGACTACGGTGAGGGCAGCGAGGCGGAGCTGTCCCCAGAGACCCTCTGCAATGGGGAGCTGGACTGCAGTGACCCAGCTTTTCTCACCCCCAGGTGATGCCCTGTATTATGCATCATTCCCTCTCTCTCAGTGCTTAGTTGTTGGGAAGCTGTTGGGATCATATGCTGATAAGAGGAGACTTGCTTCTCTGATGCCATGTAGTTTTAAACACACCACACTGAGGAGTTTTGAGTTTGTCTCAGGGTGAGGACCAGCTGTAGTTTCTCTTGTCCATTCACATGACCAGATCACTGCAGACCTCTAAGGTCTCTCTGCTGAGCCACTTAGTCACTGGTCCTTAGCTCCTGGTCATGGATCACTTCCTGACCAGTGACTGGCTTTGAGGCCAGTCTTTGGAAATCCTGACATCCCCAAACTCTGAAAGGATCTGGCTTTAAATAAACAGAACTGTGATATTTAGTGGGCAGGACACCTGCTTCACCTTAGGCTGTTCCTGAGGAGATCACAATGAATTCAACATGAACTTGGCTTGTATGCACACTGAGGACCTGGCTGACTGTTGTCTGAGGGCCTGGTAGCCCCTCCTGAATGTTCAGCCTGAGAACACCCCTGGCTTTCAGGGGGCCCAGGCCTGTCTGAACATCTAGGCCATTTTGGATCCTTCTCTCCTTTGTTCCTGGATTTCTGTACTTCTGCCAGCAACCTCAAGGGTTATCCCTTATAAAGTTATTGTTATAGCACAGACTTGTGGAGTGCTAGAAGGGTTGGTATGTGAGGCAAAACTGAGCCCCTCCTGCTTGTATACCACCCCAAAACTGCCATCAGCAGTGGTGTGGGCCCTCTGAGGGCTTTTTGGGTGCTTGGAGCTCCTAGGGAATGTCCTAGGGGGCTGCTGGTTTGATGAAATGGGCTTATAAATTTAGCATTTCTGCACCCATGTCTGTCTTGCTATGGATGTCTCTCCTATCTGTTTTCAATCTAAGTGTACTTTATATGCTACATTTTATGCTTTCTTTTCTGGCTTTTTTTTTTTTTTTTTTAAATTTTTTTAGCCCGGGCGTGGTGCCACACGCCTTAAATCCCAGCACTCGGGAGGCAGAGGTAGGAGGGTTGCTGTGAGTTCAAGGCCACCCTGAGACTACATAGTAAATTCCAGGTCAGTCTGGACTAGAGCAAGACCCTACCTCGAAAAACCAAAAAAAAAAAAAATTTTTTTTAAAAACAATATTATTTATTTATTTTCCTTAAAAGATAGAGAAAGAAGCAAAGAGACAGAATGGGCACATCAGGGCCTCTAGCCACAGCAAAATGAACTCTAGATGCATGTGCCACTTTGGGCATTTGGCTTACATGGTTAGTGGGGAATTGAACTCAGGTCATTAGGCTCTGGAGGCAAGTGCCTTAACCACTGAGCAATCTCTCCAGCCTTTTTTTTTTTTTTTTTTTAAAGGTAGGGTCTTGCTCTAGCCCAGTAGCACAGGTTGACCTGGAATTTGCTATGTAGTCTCAGACTGGCCTAGAAATCCTCCTTCCTCAACCTCCCAAGTGCTAGGATTAAAGGCACGTGCCACCATGCCCAGCTCTACCTTCTTTAAATTGAACTTACAAATTAGTTTCCAACAGCCTATGGGTCCTGTTGCCCCAGGGATGAAGCAGACTTCTTGACCTCAGCTTCTAGCAGCAGATACTTCACCATCCGCTAGTGCTCTTAAGAGTCTGTTGAGCCGGGCGTGGTGGCACGCGCCTTTAATCCCAGTACTCGGGAGGCAGAGGTAGGAGGATTGCCGTGAGTTCGAGGCCAGCCCGAGACTACAAAGTGAATTTCAGGTCAGCCTGGGCTAGAGCGAGACCCTACCTCGAAAAACCAGGAAAAAAAAAAAAGAAAAAGTCTGTTGAGGTGAAATGGTGAGTCAGCTAGCATTCCCAAAGCATAAAGGATAGATTCCTTCAACAAAGATCTCAAATATTACCAAGCTACTGACACATCCTGCTCTTCCTCTCCATGTCTCAGTTTTTTATGAAAGATTTCTACTATGTAGCCCTGGCTGCCATTGAACTCACTATGTAGTACAGGCTGAACTTGAACTCCAGGTGGTCTTTCTGCTTCAGCCTCCTAAGTGCTGGTTTTACAAAGTATGTGCCACCACATTCACCTTCATCTAGACTTTTTGGTATTGATGATTTCTAGAACATTTATTAAAATAGTATAGCAGGTGAACTGGCTAAAGTTGAGCATACTTATCCCAGCACTCAGGAGGCTGAGTCAGGATGATGATGAATTCCAGGTCATCCTGGACTATATAGTGAGACCCTACATCAAAAACAAAAACAAAAGGGCCAGGTGTGGTGGCATACACCTTTAATCCCAGCACTTGGGAGGCAGATGTAGGAGGTTCTCTGAGTTTGAGGCCACACTGGAACTATAGCATGAGATCCAGGTCAGTCTAGGCTAGAGTGATACCCTACCTCAATAAAAACAAAACAAAGAACAGCAAATGAACTCCTCCTGGAGACATGCTTTGCTATCACATTCACATGCTTTCCACATGGAGAAAGCCATACAGTTCAGTTACCTTGTGTTACAGCAAAGCTTTCACTGCCATCCCTGTTCTATGCACTGTCCAGGAGGAAAACCATATTGCAGAATCCCAGCTGCTTGAGCAGGTGTATGTTCCAGGCTCCTTGGAGTGATACGAAGAAGAGCTCACAGCAGCCCAGAGGAACAGCCAGAACCTTCCATATTTCATTATTTTCTCCTGTATCTGTCCAGTGCCTTTTCCATCTTCCTCAGCTCAAATGTCTGGCAAAGATAGCTCGACAGCCCTCCCCTCCTGACTAATGCTCTGTCTCTCTAGCTCTGACCCACTTGCCACAAAGCTGTGCAGCATCCTCACTGATGAGGCCTTTGAGTTTTACTGTAGCCAGTGCCACAAACAAATCAACCGCCTTGAGGATCTTTCTGCCCGTCTGACTGATCTTGAGATGAATAGGTAAAACAAAGAGCCTGGCCTTGCTGTGTGTTCCCAGGGTGAGGGAGAGTCATGCTACAGTAGCCCAGCAGCTGGGTCTGGCCCAAGGTGTCCCTGTCCTGATCTCTCAGGCAGGCAGGGCACCCAGACACGGGGAGCTTTTCTGTAGCCCTGCCCCTCCCTGCATGCCCACAGCTATGATTGCTGCTTGTGTCCCTCTCTTTTGTGCATGTAGAAACCTTATTGGCTGTTGTCCCTGTGGGAGGAAATAGTCCAGCATGTGAAAGAGGGTATTCCAGCATTTTTGCTAAATGATTTCTCCAACTTGGTCACAGGAGGCAAAGCTGGGGAATTTAAAGGTGGGTCTTTGAAACAGAATTGTAAGCAGCTTTCTGAAATGTCAGGTTAATTAGGCTTGTGTGCACTCTGAGGGCCCTCTGACAGAGTTGCAGACAAGAGATCTCTCAAACTAAACTGTCTTTGAACTGCCTCACAGGATGGAAACTCTAGGCAGAGGATTATACAGCCCAGAGGGGCGCTTGTCTTTTATTAGGAAAAGTACATCTTAATTTTCTACGTTATAGTTGAGGGTTCAAATAGCAGTAGCTAATTAAGGAACTTAAAGTGAATATCTCTCAGGGAAGGCATATCTATCGACTGTCAAGGCTGTAGACAAAAGGTAAGTAACTAATTAGGGAATTTAAAGAGAGTATACCTGGAGATTGTTTCTAAAAGCTAGTCATCAAAGGAATTTATACTTGAGAGTATGGATTTGCCCAATCTAAAGAGAAGGCAGGGAGGACTTAAGAGTTTGGACTGCCAATCCTGCATGCCAGAGACAGCAGGAAAATTATGACCAACATGTCAGCCTTTTAACCAGGACAGACTATCAGAGAATATATGCAGATAGCATATATAAGATGAATGAAATGTATCTATTGCTGGGAATTGGCACCATGTCAGCAAGGCAGGTGTGGGGTGGGTTATAAGCTCAACCTTGAATCCCAATAGCCCTCAGCTTTGTAAAGGGGCTCTACATCCAGCTGCAGTGGAACCTGGAGCTGCTGCCCTGCTCTTAAATATCATACCTGCTGCTCCCAGCTACTCTTATTTTGTCTCTCCCTCACCTGGGTGGTGTTCATCTCAGCCAATCCTGTGGCCAATGCGACTCAGTTATTATTCTAAGGAGCTCCTTTTGCTGGCTCTTCATAACTTCATACACTTTTTGGGAACATCTTTGGGTTATTTGCGAATAATGACATACCCCAGGCATCCTGCTGACTTAGTATGTCAGAGGGCCAAGATCCTGGCTGAGCATCTTTGAGGAAGGGTCTGAGAAGATATAGACCACACATGAAGCTTCCCACAACAGACCCAGCAAATCAGAGGAGACAAGTGAGCAGAGGTACAAAGGTCTCCAGAGTGGCAAGTCAGAGTAGCTTCTTAGAAGGAGCTTTGGTCTGGTGGCAGAAAGGCAGACCATTCTGGTGGCACAATGTGCTTGGAGGTCAGCAGTAGGCTGTGCCTGGCTTTTGTCTGAATCTGCCCTTGTAGTATTTCAGCCAGGCTGGATCCATACCTGCTGTCCTGTTCTAGCTCCAGTCTTGAAGCATTCAACATGTCAGTCCTTTTTCTCATGTTCTAAAAAGTGCTACAAAGCATAAGGCCTTCAGCTAACACCCAGAAAGGTAAAGAGGGTCTTGGGCAGTTGGGACCACCAGGGAGGAGCCTGGTAGAGTACAGGTAACAATTACAAAAGCCAGAAGTGCTCGTTGAGGGCACTTGAAGAAATCTGGGTCTAGTGATTCCAAAGAACCACTGGCATTTATTGTAGGGGACATGAGTTTTCATCTGTCATGTGTTCAGGTGGTCGTGCAATACCTGGATGGTAACTTGGCTAGACTGTGTATTCCTGCTGGTGAACCATCTTCCTGCTAATGAGCAGGTTTGAAAGGAGACACTGTCTTGTCACTCACTCTTTTGATATGGAAGTGGTCTTTTCCCACACTGAGAACCTGTCCCAAAGATAGCATTAGTCACTCTGGCTAGGCTTTGTGGAGTCTTTGGCCTTAAGAAGCCCTGCCCTCAACCCAGGTGTGTTCAGACTGTGAAAATTGGAAGGTGCCCCCTGGTGGAGAGCTGAATCGTGTCTCCTGGCCTGCATGGATAGTATCAGGATAAGCTGTTTGGCCAATAAGGGATTTAGTCCAGAACTTTTCCATAAGTTTCATGTTAAGTGTGTTGTCTGCCCAGTGATCTACATGATATCTGCACAGCTGCTGTGTTTTTTAGGTACCTGACATTCTCAGTAAAATAATCCACATCATAGAAACTGAGTAATCTGCTCTACCCAGAGGATGTTTTCAAAGTATAAACTGCCACAGGACTGCTGGTCCAGAGGTGATAGGTAGATGGGGAAGTCTATCCTGTCCTATTGCTCAGAGCATATCCATAATCTTAGGATAAAGCATTAATACTAAAATGTATCGTGCTAGTCAGGCTCCAGTTAGAAGGAGCCATGCAGGAGCTGCATGGGCATGATGACGTCATGGGGGTTTGGAGCACAAGGCATTGGCCAGTGCAGTGATGTGTACTCTGAGGAGTCGAAAATAGCAACTCCCACCCTGCTGCCCAAGGGGTCCACACCCCATATGGAGCCACTGCCCACCCAGGGCAAGGTCTGTGCCCCAAAGCAGCCAGCACACTGTGGAAATGAGGTGGCAGAGATGTCATGAGGTATTATGCTCTCAAGACTTGTCTCCACCTTATAGAACTCGCTGGAAAGTCAATTTATAACTGCCAGAGAAGCTATTCACTTGGAGAATGATCTCTATAGAGCAGAGTCACTCCTCCACAGTATTGCCCGAGGAAGTGCCCAGGGAAAGCTAACTGACCTCCAGCATTGCTGGGTGGTATGCACCAGAGGAGCTGGCCAAGGAAGCCCTGTGGCTGAAGGATTGCCTAAAAAGCTATGGAAACCCGCATCTCTCTCCAGCGACCTCTACTAGTGGAACGTAACATCACAAGTGGAAAATATGCCCCTGGCGGCAGTGTATTTTCCAGAACCAGCATAAAGTCAAAATGATAATGGAATGATTGGTGCAACATGCATCTCTCCAGGTTAATTTTTCTGCCTGACCCTTGAAGGAGCATAAGAAAGCTGCAAACTGAGGCGCTGGTTCTCATACCTCAACACAATCATGCCCGCAGTTCCACAGGGAGGTCATGCTCTGGTGGGCTTCAGAGCTAGGAGAAAAGACACATTTGGCCCCACTTACCAGTGGGGATGGCTAAACTAGATGGACAATGTGGAATGACCATATTTATTTTCGTGGGAGGACTTTGGGAGAGTTTCTGCCTTCCTGTCCCACAAATGTGGAGTATGAAGTGTCACCACCCACATCAAAACCGAGACAGGCTTTCTTGTCACAGGCAGACCTGTGACACTTTTACTGGAAACCTTGAAGGCCAACTAGCTGGGGGTAATGGTTTCAGAAGCATTTGGGACATGATGGTAGCTGATGATGTGGACCAGATGCGGTGAGCTGGTGGGTGCTGGCATTGGGCTGGGCCATGTATTGTGATCTGGTTGGCTTTTGAGGGCTTAAGGGAGAGGAATAATGAAACTTGGTACTTGACAAAGGGTACAAGCATCCTCTGTCTTGTTGAGTGGTCATTCTGTGCATGGGACTTGCCTGGGGCAGGGGGCTGCATGCTTGCACCCCGCTATCTCTCAATCCAAGTTTCCTGTTTCCTCCTGTCCTCTGGTCTGCTCCCTGAAACAATTTTCCTGTTTGTTTGGTTTTTGCACAGCCCAGCCAAGCGGCTCTCCAGCAGGAAGGTGGCAAGGTAGGCAAAGCTTTAATCTCTTACTGAAAATGTTTTGAAATGTGTCGTAGTTTTAGCTTATGAAAAATTTTTAGAAAATATTCTTTTCTAAGGTGTTAAAACTTTCAAAAGTTATTTTTGGGGACGCCTTTAATTCCAGCACTTGGGAGGCTGAGTTTGGAGGATCACTGTAACTTTGAGGTCAGCCTGGGCTAGAGTGAGACTTTACCTCAAATACAAACAAAACGTTACTTTTCGTGGTTTGGGGTGGACAGGGATTTGAGGGGATGTTATAAGAAGGGCTTTCCAAGAGCTATGAGTTTGGACCTGGCCTTGGGACCAGGAAATATCTGATGGAAGTTTCTGGTACTCCTTTTGTTCTTGTATACTACCTGTGAGGATTGGAAAGGACCACAGTCCCCCAGTGTCTGCCACAGAACACCTAAGGAAGAGTCAGCCTCTTAGGGTTATGTCTGTGTGGCCTCTTGTCAGCCTGTGTCCTTGCCAGCCCAATGGTTCCCAAGGGAAAGGCAGGGAGAGGGCTGGAGTCCTAAAGACCAGCTTTTTTTAAAAAAAAAATATTTTATTTATTCATTTTCAAGCAGGAGAGAGAGAGAGAGAGAGAGAGAGAGAGAGAGAGAGAGAGAGAGAGAGAGAGAGAGACCGCACCAGGGCCACCACCTTGTGGGTCTGGCTTATGTGGGACCTGGGTAATTGAACCCGGGGCCTTAGGCACTGGAGGCAAGTGCCTTAACCGCTGAGCCATCTCTCCAGCCCAGCTTTTGTTTTTTGTTTCAGTTGCTGTCTATTAGCTTCCTGCTATGAAAGATGGGGTTCAGCTCTGGAACCATCTTCAGTGAAGTAGCTTCATTGAAGTCTGTGTTCAGCATACAAGATGCTGGCACTCTATCTAGGGCCAGCTGAGCTAGTACTGTCTATCCTCCTAAGACATGCTCCTGCTGGAGTCAGTTACTGCCTTCATGATTTTATTTGCTTCATCATACAAATTACTATACTGCTTCCACTCCCCAGACTTCTATTGGGGCCTCAAAGATTCTCCATGGAGGGCTGGAGTGATGGCTTAGCCTACAAAGCAGAAGGACCTGAGTTCTGTTCCCCAGTACCCACATAAAGCCAGGTGCACATATGCCTGGAGTTCATTTGCAGTGGCTGAAGGCCCTGGCTCACCCATTCTCTCTCAGTGTTTGCCCCTCTCAAATAAATAAAATATTTTTTTAAAAAGATTCTCCATTGATACCCTTTACACAGGGTATCTCCTGGCCTCACAGCTGTGGTCCTGGCCTGTCTCCCCACAACCTAAAAGTTCCTTTGTTTTAGAGACTATATCATCCAACCTCCTGTGCCTATTTTCTTTCCCATTTCTTACCTCAGTTTGCCTTGTGTATCTTCCAGTAGCTTCCTGAGAGGAGATAGTAGATCCCTAGAGCTGGGAAAGACTTTACATGTGTCCTTTGGTTATTTTGGGTAAGGGTTGTGAATGGTTTTTCTTAGAAAGTCTGGTGGCATTGTTTGTGGCCTTTGGTGTTTCGGTTGCTATTAAGAGATTTGACACATTCTGAATTTCTTTATGACTGTTTTCTCTGGAAGCTTTTAGAGGATGTTTTCTTTGCCTCTAGATATAAATTTTAGGTGGTTTCTAGTGGTGCTGGTCTAGCTACTCTGCAGACTGAGACAAGGGGAACAAAACTTCAAGGTTAGTCTAGGCAACTTAGATCCTATCTCAAAATGATAAAACAATATGAGACAGGGCTGGGGGTGCAGTTCAATATTAAGACTGCTTGCCTAACATGTGCAAGGCCATACATTTAATCCCCAGTACCACAAAAAAAAATCAAAAATTTTATAAATCTTGTTGTGAGCTTTTTTCCTCCATTATAATGAGCAAAGTGAAAGTAGACCTTCTTTCTCACTTAGAAGCTGGTGTCCCTGGTCTGGAAGTGTCTTGCTGTGTCTGTGTATCCCTTCATCCTGGAGCTTCACATGGCTTCCTTTTAGCCTAGGGTCTGAAGGAAGCCAAGGCAGTGTCCTCATTCCACCTTCTCTGCTGGTTTTCTCTCTTGCTCCACAGAGAAGAGCACTGGACAGTCTTAGGAATGGGATACAAACCCAGCTGTACTTTGATCACAGCCCAACAAGGTGTACAGCTTAGCTGTCCTGCTCACTGTCATCCTAGTGCCTCACCTCTCATAGGCAATGGCTAAAGAACGTGAAAACCAAGTTCAGCCATCTCCTGGCCTCTCATGCCTGGGATGTTAACAGAGCTTGGCCTCGCCACCAAGATTTGTGTGTAAAAATTAGTACCAAGAGGGTAGAGGAAACTTGTGATCCAACAGGGCTGGTCAGTAAAGGATTTGATCCTTTGAAATACCCTCTGAGAATGTATTTTTCCTTCTCAGATTTGTTTGGCACAAGAAAGCCCAACCTGCATGTCCACAGTTAAGTTTTTGGAACAGAGGCATGATCTGCTATGTATATGCAGTATGTAAAGGCCGATTTAAATGTATGCATAGGTTTTAATCTGCTTCTGGTACCCTTAATTATGTCCTCAGAATTCTCAGAAAACACAAAATAGTTGTCTCATAATACACGTGACAAAGTGTCCAGCCCTTTGTGCCTTGTTACTGAATGGTATGCTCTGGTTCTGTGACCTAGCTCTGCGTCCCTCCTTGAGTGTGGAGATGGAAGTGCTCTTCTCCCTGAGGCACCTGGCCCAGAGTTGGCCCAGTAGGACCCATAGTAGGAACAGTACCCCATCCCTCTAGGCAGGTCCCAGCACCTTATGGTCCAGTTGTCAGCCGCAGTCCCTTTGCCTCAGGGTGTCCTGAGAGAGGGTAGCTGGACAAAGAACCTCTCTTTCTTGTGGTTTAAACAGTCCCACTTGCCATTCTGCTCAGCCTCAGCAAGAGACCATATGGTGGCTACATGGGGACAGCATGTCCTCCCCTGCCCTGGGACAGACTCAGGACTTGGCTCCTAATCAGGGTGGCTTCTCTGTCCTACGGTGGACAGTTCCCTGCCCTGGGAGTGGCATTGAGCTGAGGTCAAGGTCCTATTTAAGAGCAGTGACTGGCTGAGACAGTAGTGTTCATTAGCACCCTTTTGAAAATCTGTGGAAACCCTAAAGCAAGTCCTAGAAACACAGTGCCTTAGTGTGCATGCATGGGTTTGTGGTCCCAGGGTGAAGGCATGTTTTCTTTCCCCCTTTAAAACATTTATGGGGGAAATGAGGGAAATGTATAGCTCAGTCATTGCTAGAAAGGAAAACAGCTTCATTCACTGCTAAGTGGAAACAGCCGTTTTCAGTGTTATGATCACTAGCTTTCACCCCAGTCCTTTACTATATCCTTAGCAAAGCTGTTTACTGATAGATGTTCTTGTCTAAAACTCATACCTACCTGCAGGTAGTTCCCTGTTTTATAAGAAAGGTAGGCTCAGAGATGGTGAATACTTTTTCTAGGTCACATGTTTCTGAGCATCAGACCATCAGGTCTGGAGCCTAATTCAGTACTAAGGGATCCCAGGGTGTGCAAAGAAGTCAACAAGCAAGCTTGCTGGAATGCCCGTCTACAAGAGCTCTAAGGGCTTTATATGCTGCTGCTAAATTAGCATTTGTATTGGTTCAACACAACTGAGTGTAGTAGTCTGAACTACAAGCAGGTAGTTCACTGGACACTTGTCTAGGCACTGCAGTTGAAGAGTGGCCCTTAGGGTTATAGGAAACAGTCCACCAGCACTGGTGCTGCAGAGGGTTCTTCCCAAACTCATTCTCCATGTGTGACCTCAGGTATGACCTGAGAGGGACTCAGTGGTCCATAGTGTTTCTCAGGGCCCTTAACTGTCACTGCAAGGAAAATACTTGAAACCAAGTATCAAGAATACACCCAGGCATGGTGGTGCATACCTTTAATCCCAGCACTTGGGAGGCAGAGGTAGGAGTATTGCTGTGAGTTTGATGCCTGCCTAGAACTACAGAGTGAGTTCCAAGTCAGCCTGGACTAGAGTGAGACCCTACGAGAAAACCTCTGTAGATATGGGTTATTGATTAAGGCACTTGATTGCAAAGCCTAATGGCCTAGGTTTGATTCCCCAGTGTCCATGTAAAGCCAGATGTATAAAGTGGCGTATGCATCTAGAGTTTGTTTGCAGCCACTAGAGGCCATGGTGCGCTCATTCTCTCTGTCTCTCTCTTCTGTTCTTTTCTTCTCTCTCTTTCTTTCTCCCCCTTTCCCTCTCCTTCCTTGCAAATAAATGAATAAAATATTCTTTAAAATAAAAGGAAAGAACAAACCAAATACATTCAGGGGCTGGAAAGATGGCTCAGGGGTTAAAGACATTTGCTTAAAAGGCCTGCCAACCCAGGCTTAGTTCCCCAGCCACCTTTGGAAAGCCCTATGGACATTTGTTCGCAGTGGCAAGAAACCCTGCACACCCATAAACACATATGTGCAAATAAATAAATTTTTTTTCCTGTGTTAGGGTCTCTAGCACAGGGTGACCCAAAACTCGCTCTGTAACCACAGGCTGAGCTTGAACTCACATTGACCCTCCGAACTCAGCCTACATCAGTGCTGGGATTAAAGGCATGCATCACCACACCTGGCTTCAAATAAATAATTTTTAAAATTTTTTAAAAAGATTGATGGGCTGGGGAGATGTGTCAGCAAGTTAAGAGTGCTTGTTTGCAAGGACTGCCAGCCCAGGGTCAGTTCCCCAGTACCTATATAAAGCCAGATGCACAAAATAGCACATGTGCCCAGAGGAGCTGTGGTATGCCCATATACACATATTCATTCTCTCTCTCTTTCTCTCTCTCTCTCTCTCTCTCTCTCTCTCTCTCTCTCTCTCTCTCTCTCTCTCTCTCTCTCAAGCATAACACTGAGTATGATAATTTTTTTTTGTTTGGTTTTTCGAGGTAGGGTCTCACTCTAGCCCAGGCTGACCTGGAATTCACTATGTAGTCTCAGGGTGGCCTCAAACTCATGGTAATTTTCCTACTCCTGCTGCCTAAGTGCTAGGATTAAAGGTGTGTACCACCATGCCCAGCTGAGTATAATTTTTTTTAAAATTCAGCCAGGTGTGGTAGTGCACACTTTTAATCCCAGCACTCAGGAGGCAGTGTTAGGAGGATCGCTATATGTTCGAGACCAGCCTGAGCCTACAGAGGAAGTTCTAGGTTAGCCTGGGCTAGAGCAAGACCCTACCTCAGAAATAAAACAGTAGAAATAAAAACAATAATAATTGGTGTCCTGTACAGGAGTCAAGATCCTGAAATCATGCTTGATAAGCTTCTGGTGGATTTGAGATTATTTCATGTGCTGGTGAATGATGTTTTATTGCACCCTGGTTCAAAGTACTCAACCATCCTTTCAGTTGGCAGGGAGGGAGAATGTGTTGTCAGGATCCAAAGAGCACAGAGACAACTCTAGCCACCGAACTCAACCTGCTCACTCCAAGCCCCTTGGTAAAGGCGACTGACCCAAGGGAGCCCCTTGCTCAGTGCTTTGATCAGGAGTCCTCTGCCCTCCAGTAGTGGGGAGGGCTTGTGCCCCATGATGTTGGTGTCTGCTTTTCAGAGGGATTTGGAAGTGCTCGTGTTTGAAGAGCTTGTCATTTGTTTTTTCCCATTTTTCCCGCTACTGTTGGTTCTTTTCCGTAGGTATCTGCACCAGTCAGGGGCTCTGACCATGGAGGCACTGGAGGACCCTCCCCCAGAGCCTGTGGAAGGCCCTGAGGAAGACATTGCTGACAAGGTAGGCACTGGGCACTAGGAATGAATAGCAGAGAAGTGATGGGCAGTATGACCAGAATGCTGTGGATACTGAAGACCTGTCCTACATGTGCTACAGGAGGTGCTGGGCATGATTGAGAACATCTGGCATCCTAGTACTGGAGGAAGTTTTTCAGGATGGTTTGAGGAGGTAGCAGTGGATCCTTCATCCATCCCTAGTATTCTTCACAAAGTTTTCTCAAGGGGTCCAGTGGCCATAGGATAAAAAAGGGACATTTCATGGCACATAGGCAGAGCCAGCTGCAAGGAATAGGAATCCAGGAGGGGAGCCATAGGTTAATAGTGCCAGATCTTAGCACAATCCAAGTTTCTACACATGAATCAGTTCAAGGAAGTGTCACCACAGGGATGTTAGACACAGCTTACTGAGACCCTGGGAGGCAGGACCAGGATGCTTGGGATCCAAAGGGATTATTCAACCCGGAGCTTGCTTTGTGTGCATTGCAGCAGCCTGGCCAAGAGCCTTGCTGTGGTCAGACCCCATTTCCAAGGGCCACACTGAGTATAGGGAAGATGGAGCAACAACCTTTCCTGGCTTCCCTTGCACCTACCTTGCTTCTTCTACACCCATCAAGCCTCTCTTCCACCTTCTTCATTTCCCCACTTCTGCATGGCATCTTCAGTATCTACCACTGCATTCTGAGGCTGAGTTTCTCTACTTGCCTGCATTCCAACTTGTGTAATGTCTCTCTCTCATGTCTTGGACTCCCTGAGGGAGGAGAGACTGAATCATAGGCCTACCTTTCTGCTCCTCCAGTCCCCAGACACTTGGCCCTCCTCTATATATTGTGTCTGCCAGAGCAAGCAGGGGCTCACATTTTGAGTGTGACAGGAGGAAAAGCCTTGTGGCCTGATATGCCAGACAGAAGATTCCCCATTGGCCCCTCTAGGTCTTAAAGCTCCCAGTGACATCTGCCTTTGCTGTTGAAGTGAAGTGACAGTGACCCCGTGGGAAGCTACACTGTAGGGTTTATGTGATAGTCTCTAAGGATGAGTTGGGTCCAACACCTTCTCTACAGGCAGTTATGAAAGTACTCATGCTGTCTTCCACATGTTCCCTTTCTACTTGTTCTATAAGTCGTACTCTTATCACATAGGTTGTCTTCCTGGAGAGGCGAGTGTCAGAACTGGAGAAGGACAGTGCAGCCGCTGGGGAGCAGCATGGCCGACTGAGGCAGGAGAACCTCCAGCTAGTGCACAGGTAAGCATGTCCTATGGCCTGGTTCCACCCACAGCCACCACGGCATCACTACCAACCCATGAATTCTCTGTCTTACTGTGCAGGGTCCCACAGAGAGCTGCTTATCCCTTCAGGTGCTGGATGGGTGCCAGGCATGGCTGGAGGGCTATGACATAGGATCTGAGGCTCTAACTTGAGTGGTTTCCCCCAGCAGGTTTCTGGGGCCTAGTCACAGACATGGGGGCCTAGAGGAGTAAGGGGAAGGTACCATTTGCCTGATTCTAAACAAGGGAATTCTGACAGCAGTGAAGTTATGATGTGATGTCTATCAAAAGCAGTTGAGGAGAGTACAGATTAAAACCAGAAGAAGGGCTGGAGATATGGCTCAGCGGTTAAGGCACTTGCCTCTAGTGCCTAAGGCCCCGGGTTCAATTTCCCAGTACCCACATAAGCTAGACCCACAAGGTGGTGGCCCTGGTTCTCTCTCTCTCTCCCTCTCTTTCTCCCCCCCCCTCTCTGCTTGAAAATGGATAAATAAAATATTTTTTTAAAAAATAATAAAACCAGAAGGAGGTGGACATGGTGATGCATACCTGTTATCCCATATTTGGGGAGAAAGGCAGGAGGACCATGAGTTCAAGGTCATCCTCAGCTATATAATGATTTAAAGCCAGCCAGTATGAAATCCTGTCTCAAAAAAAAAGAAAGAAAGAGGGCTGGAGAGATGGCTCAGCAGTTAAGGCACTTGCCTCCAGTGCCTAAGGCCCTGGGTTCAATTCCCCAGGACCCACATAAGCCAGACCCACAAGGTGGTGGTCTCAGTGTCTGTCTGTCTGTCTGTCTGTCTGTCTGTCTGTCTGTCTGTCTGTCTGTCTCTCTCTCTCTCTCTCTGCTTGAAAATGAATAAATAAAATATTTTTTAAAAAAAGAAAGAAAGAAGAAAGGAAAGGAAAGAAGAAAAGAAAAGGAAAAACTGGGCATGGTGGCAGGTGGCACACACATTTAGTCCCAGCATATGGAAGGCAGAAGTAGGAGGATCACCATGAGTTCGAGACTGCATAGTGAATTCCAAGTCAGCCTGGGATAGAGTGAGACCCTACCTTGGAAAAAAAAGAGATTTAAAAAAAAAAAAAAGGAGATGGCTCAGTCTGTTAAAGGTACTTGCTTGTTCAATTTCCCAGTATCTTCATAGCCAGAGGCACAAAGTGGCACCTATGTCTGCATTTGCAACAGCAAAAGGCCCTGGTGGGCCCATATTTTCTCTCATTCACTCTTTGTTTCAAATAAATAAATTTTTTAAAGTTAAAATAACAACAACAACAAAACGGTTGGGGAGATAACTAAGTTGGTAAAGTGCTTGCTTTACAAGCATGAGAACCTGAGTTCAACCCCTGAAAAAAAAAAAAAAAGCTGACATGTTGGTGTATGCTTATAATTTTAGCACTAGCAGGTGAAGATAGGAAGTTCCCTGGATCTTGATAGCCTACGTGGCAAGCTCCAAGCCAGTGAAAAACTGTGTCTCAGAGAGAGAGAGGTAAACAGTGTTTCTCATTCGGGGTTGTCCTCTGGTCTCCACATGCTTAAGGACATGTGCACCCAGGCATATATACCAACATATACACACGTATTTTTTAAATGAGGAAAGCCATAAGGAGGGAGTGGCTCAGTGGTGGAGTGTGTGCTACTTTAGGGAGGCCTTGAGGTCAAAACAAATCCACAGGGAAATGTCATTTCTCTTATTGTGGTATAGATATCACTGCAACCAGCTTCCTCAACACCTGGGACTCATGGGGCTAGCTCAGGGTCCACCTAGAACTCAGGGTCAGTATTGGAAGCTTTTGTTGACTTCCATTTCTGAGAATCTACCATCTGGAAATATTCCCAACATGACATTGGTCTCAGAGTAAGGGCTCTTGCTCCCATGTCATTCACCCTGTATTTCCTGGGAGACAGGTGCTATCTCTAGTTTACAGATGAGGAAACTAAGGCTAGGCACCTTACGTGGCTGCTACCCAGAGCCTCAGAGACAGCAACTGGGGGCTGTGGGACTGAGAGCAGCACCCTGTCCTGGAGGAGCAGATAAGGGAGGTGCTATATAGGAGTGTGGCTCAGCCTGGAAACCTTAACCTATGAGTGGCTTAGCAGAAAAGCAAATGAGCAGAAAGGATGCATGGTCTGATCATGTGAGCAAGGAGGATATAGGACACAGGTACTATTTGTATGGAGCAAAAGAGGCAGGAAAGCTGGGTGAGGTGGCTCACACCTTTACTCCCAGCGCTTGGGAGGCTAAAGTAGAAGGATACCAGTAAGTTCAAGGCCAGCCTGGGCTACAGAATGAGACTCTGTCTAAAAAAACAAAAAGAAGAGGGGTTGGAGAGATGGCTCAGCAGTTAGGGCACTTACACCTGCAAAGCCCAATGACCTGGGGTCAGTTCCCCAGTACCCACATAAAGCCAGATGCACAAAGTGGCATCTGTGTCTGGGGTTCATTTGCAGTGTGGTTAGAGGCCCTGGCGTGCCTATTCTTTCTCTTTTTTCCTCTCTTTCTCTGTTTGCAAATAAAATAAGTAAAAACAAAAAACCATAAAAAAGAGCCTGTATTCTCAGGGTGGCCTCAAATTCACAGTGATTCTCCTACTTCTGCCTCCCAAGTGTTGGAATTAAAGGCATGTGCCACCACATGGCTTCTTTCTTCAATTTTAAATTTCTTTTTATTCGTTTCTCTTCCTTTCTCTCTTTAACTGTGTTCCTCATTGGAATTGAACCCCAGGCCTTTTGCATGCTAAACAGATACTCTACCACTGAGCCATACTTCCAGGCCTCTCATAGTACCAATTTCTAAAAACTTTTTTAAAAGTATTCATCTCACCATATAACAGTCATTTCCTGAGAGCATTAGGCATGGGGCTTTCCCTGCTGGTCCCTGTGGGATGTGTTTCTTCATGTTCGTTATGAATTCTCTGTGATGTCTACTGATATTCATTATCCTGCACCAAAGAGGAACTGAAAGGCTATGTGTGCACAGGGCTGGGACCATGGCTTCGTCGAAGCTGTCGGCAGGGCCTGCATTGCTCATTTCAACCCAGTCTCCTGTAGGAGGCTGAGGTAAAAGGCCAGAGTCTGAGGCCTGAACAGGGCTGGTCTCCAGGTGATTCCTCCAAATGTGTTTCCACTACAGCCTCTGAGGCGCACATGTGCCCAACAACCAGTTCCAGATTTGGTCAGGATAAGGTGTAAAAACCTCATCACAGGCCGGGCGTGGTAGCGCAAGCCTTTAATCCCAGCACTCGGGAGGCAGAGGTAGGAGGATTGCTGTGAGTTCAAGGCCACCCTGAGACTACATAGTGAATTCCAGGTCAGCCTGGGCTAGAGTGAGACCGG
>PVHP010037233.1:0-17476 GCA_004024765.1 Zapus hudsonius
TGCGCACGTGTGTGGTGTGTGTGAGTACATGTGTGGTGTGTGCGCACGTGTGTGGTGTGTGTGTGCACATGTGTGCATGTGGAGGCCGGAAGTCCATGTCTGGCATCTTCCCAACTTTCCTGAGCCTCACTGATTCCA
Organism: Zapus hudsonius; assembly: GCA_004024765.1. Classification (NCBI taxonomy): domain Eukaryota; kingdom Metazoa; phylum Chordata; class Mammalia; order Rodentia; family Dipodidae; genus Zapus; species Zapus hudsonius. The sequence continues at coordinate 139 of PVHP010037233.1, forward strand.
GCTCGAGGCCTCGCCCTGGGCATTCCTTGGCTCCAGCTTCTGAGTACCATGCCTGCCCAGCACTTACCTGGGTGCTGTGGGTCCAACTCCAGTTCCCACACTTGCCTGACAAGAGCTCCGCCCACTGAGCATCTCCCCAACATGCCGAGTTTACCGAATCCCCCGTGGGCCAAAGCTCCGCAGTGTGAGCTTGGTCAATGGATCACAAAGCCTCAGTTTCCATATTGACACCAACTTGAAGAAAATGTTTTAATGTCGTGTTCAAGATAAACAGCTGATGGGGCCAGAGACATGGCTCGGTGGTTAAGGCGCTTGCCTCCAGAGCCTAAGGACCCAGGTTTGATTCCCCAGTACCCACGTAAAGCCAGATGCACAAAGTGGCGTGTACATCTGGAGTTTGTTTGCAGTGGCTAGAGGCCCTGGTGCGCCCATTATCTCTTTCTCTATCTCTGTCTATCTGTATCTCTCTGCTTGCCAATAAATATTTTTTAAAAAGATAAACAGCTGACCACTCAGATGGAAGGCAGGTGTGAATAGGGGAACCCGACCTGGCAGGAAGTTACAGAAGGGAAAACCCGTCTCTTCTCAGTCAGTCGTTTTAGGTCTGTAAAATGTTTCATTAAAGTACTTATGCTGACATGAATGCCCGCGTTTCCCTGAATAAATATGCGGAGCTCCTTGGGATCTTTCCTAAGAGTAAAGGGGTCCTGATCCCCAAGGTCATGAGGACCCCTGCCATTATCACCCAAGTCACAGTTCTGTACTCGGTTCTATCAAACGGTTTTGATTGTCACCCAGCTGTGAGGTCCCAGGAGGAGGGGGGGTCTCTGTCCCCAGTCCCTGGCACAGATCTGCTACAATGCTTAGATCTGCCTGAGGGATGTGGCTGAGGGGTGTCACCTGGCTGTGTCAGGCTGGAGGTTAGACCTCAGCAGACTGCTGTGAGCTGAGGAGATGGTTCAGCAGCTAAGAGCGCTTGCCACAGGCATGATTGGCCCTGAGTTTGATTCCCCGGAGGCCACATAAATAGCTGGGTGTAGCCATGCACATCTGTAACCCTGATACTGTGGGGAGCAGAGACCAGAGAATCGCTGGGGCATGGAAAACTGAAAACCACAGCTCTGTGATGAGAGAGAGAGAGAGAGAGAGAGAGAGAGAGAGAGAGAGAGAGAGAGAGAGAGAGAGAGAGAGAGAGACTCTACCTCAAGCAAGCGTGTATGAGCCACAGAGGAAGGGTACCTGGTGGTCTCCTCTGGCCTCCAGTACCTGTGACGAACTTGAACACACACATGAATACATACCCCCCTCCACACCACAGAGCACACATGTAAAAATTAAATTTTAAAAAACCCTCAGCTATGGCTAGAGTTGGGTCTCAGAGCCTCCCCTGCGCTTCCATAAAGACTCTCCAGTGACCTTGAGAGCAGACACATTCACTCCCCCCAAGCTGACCAGAACAGAAGCTCCTACGCTTGGACTTCTGGTCACCCCAAGGACCTCTTTTCCTGACTGCTATCACATCTCTCAGCTCACCACAGCTAACACACCTTGCTGAGGTCTACGAGCACCTTGGCAAACCGTCAAGTATAGGAAGTCATCCGGGGACCTCCAAGGTGTCACAGAAGCAGGTGGCCCAGGCTTGCCACCAGCAGGTGGTGTGAGTCCGTCCTATGGGACTGAGCCCTCCCCTGGTGCCCGACACTATCTACACAAAGAGGAGACCTGAGAGGACTTGGAAGGTCCCGATGGCCTGGGCCCAGCATCCCTACAGGTAAGCAGACATTTGCAGCTCTAACCAAGAGTCTGCTTTGTGGGCCTGCGGACCTCGTGCCCTGTTCTCTCACAATTTTTCCTCCTGTTGGAAAAGACAGAGCATTTGCTGCCAGGAGGAAAACCACCACAGCAGCCCATGAAGATGGGCTTGCTCCATTATTCAGTTGCTGTACCCACTGAGCCCCATGGGTTCCCACTAAAGGCAGTCAATGGCCAGGAATCTGAGGACCCCGATTAGTCACCCCCTCCCCTAGGAACCAGCTGTCCATTAAAGGATTCAATCCCATCACCGAGACCAACAGTTGGCAGAGCAAGCCCAAGCCAGTGTGAGCTCTCCTGACGGGGATATGGAGGGCCCCACTCTCAGCACTACCTCCCTCATGGGAACCTGGACATGACCCCTGAGCTGGGAATCTCAGCTCCCACAGCACCCTCCTCCCACCACGAGCACAAGGCTTGGGTACCAAAGATCTCACTAGAAAGCTTCCCAGCAGACACAAAGGCTAGAGTCCTGTGGCAACCCTTCCTCGTACCTCAGCTGCTGCCAGGGAAGGTGCTCCCTACAGACAACACCACAGGTCTGCTTTGTGGCCCTGTGGGCCTTCTGTCTACTTCTTCAGCAGTCAGCTGGTCACCCCACAGACCCTGGGTTTGATGAACAGCATGGATGACGCCTTGAAGCTGGGCTCTGGCTTCCTGGTTGCCTTTGAAGTCCAGGGCTCAGACTGAAAGCAGAGGAAACACCAGGGCTGGGACCAGGCCAGGAGCTGGGGTTTCCAGTCTGGCTAAAGTGAAGAGAAGTAGAGGCTCAGGGGAGGAGGTGCTGAGGGTCCCCAGGCCTGGATCTGCTGGCCTCCTGACGGGTCCTCACAGTTCCCAGCAGAAAGCACCTTCTTTGCAGCCTGGTGTGGGAGCCGAAGGAGGAGAGACAGGAGGCCATACCTCAGGAGTCATCAGAAAACTCTCCTTCCTGCCCAGGGCACTGAAGGGGCTTCATAGTCCCAACATCCCACCACACCCTCTTGTCACTCCTGAGGGTCTCTGGGCTGGGAGACCCTCAAATCTGAATTTTCCTGTGTTAATCCCCCCAAACACACACCCCTGTGGTCCATGTTCCCGAAGCTCTCCCTCCATCATGGGGTCATGGGGTTTTGAGGATACTCTTGGTCTGGCTCTGTGAGGAGGCCCAGCCTGGCAGAGCTGGCACATGTTGGGGATGAAACTGACTAGCCAGATAGAAAAGATCACAAGAGGCCGATTGCCATGCCCAAGGCTGTCTAGACTCTTCCCAGCCTGGCAGGGTGGGGCCTGTGCCCTGTCGGCGAATAGGAATAGGAGACCCTGGACTGAATGAGGGGTCCAGGGAGCAGGCCACATGAGGTGCTAGGCAGCTGCTGCCAGGAGAGCGACTTCAGGGACTGTGGCTGGCTGGCCCGGACATCAGCTGAGGCCTGGCCCGGTCTTGAGCTGGCAACCACCCAACTGCAATGGGTTATTTTAAGTCCTCTGAGCGCTGCCTCTCCGGCCAACACGCCATCAGCATTTATTTGCTTAACTCAAAGGGGGGGAAATACCAAGAGGCAAGTGCGAGAGTGAAAACGCCACCGCTTGTACCCCATTAAGAGGTTGTGCATGGGCACGCGGCCAGCGGCCAGCCAGCGTCTGTGAATTGGACCTCTTCCCCTGCCCTAAATTTAGCCAGCTGGAAATCCTTTTTCAAGTGTATCCTATTCAAACTATTGAAATCCAGACCTGCCTGGGGGGGCGGGGGGCAGGGCTGATCTCCTTTGTGAAGCTGGGCCTCACCACCTGGGTGACCAGCCTCCTGGACAGAAGCCCACTGGTTTTGGCTGCCAACCCCAGGAAGCTCAGTTTGTGCACATGGGGGAGGAGGACAGCCTGGCAGGCAAGGCCACTGTCCCCAGGCCGAGGGAGCACTCTGCGATGACGGCCACCCTCCTTAGAGGAGGCAGGACACGACAAGGTGGCATCAATGAGAAGGTATCCTGCCAGGAAAATGGGCTCTCCGTTCTGCTCACGCGAGTGCCCCCCACGCAGGGCAGGTGCTGTGTGGACAGCCGGCTTCGAGTCCCTCTGGCCGCTCCTGGCTCTGGGACCATAGCCGCTCACCGAGGGTCCCTAGAGTCCCCAGCGGCAAGTCTGGATGATGCCAGCACCTGCCTCCTGGAACTTCTGCACAGATTAAACAAGGAGCCATGGTCAGTCCCTTGGAGAAAGCACAGGTCCTGCCCAATGGCTCAAGAGGACATCTAGTCTCTCGGGTGGCGACCGATCACCAAACCATGCAGAAGGCACTGGGGGACAGGGAAGAAAGGTCCACTCGGTATAGGTGCTGGACCTTTGGTGTGAGGCTTCATGCAAGGTGCTGGGAACAAAGCCACAGCCTTCAGCCTGATGACAATCTCCTGCAGAGGGGAGGCAGACACGGGGATATGCCCCAGTGTGTGGAGACACCAGGGTGGAAGACGCAGCCAGTACGCTGAAGGGGCAGAATGAAGGCATGAGATTTGTATTAGTCAATTCTCGTTGCTGTGACAAAATACCCGACAAAAAATCAGTCTAAGCCAGGAAGGGTTTATTTCGTCGTACAATTCCAAGTTACAGTCCATCGTGGTGGGGAAGGCGTGGTGGCAGACGTGTGAAGTAGCTGGTCACCGTCAGTCCTCAGTGAAGACGCAGAGAGGGGTGAATGCCACTGCTAAGCCAGCTCTCTCCTCTCTGTACAGTCCAGGACCCCGGCTCTCAGAACGATGCTGCCCACGGTTAAGGTGAGTGTTCCCACCTCAATCCAATCAACATGATCCCACAAGACTTGCACAGGGGCTAAACTAACGACATAATCCCTCACAGGTGACTCTAGGGCCTGTCAAGTTGACAATCGATGCCAACTATCCCAAGCAGACGCTGAGGACAAGGCAAACAAAACAGGTACTATTATGGGGGTGACCTGCAACCTGTCACCAACAGTTGAAGGCCTCAGTGATGGTGATGGTGGCCCGATGGAGGGTTGGGAAGAGGATGTGGGTGGAAGCCCCCAAGCCAGGCCTCGGGTTCCTCAAAGTGCCAGCTGGGACCACCTTCCTCTGGGTCCAGCTCCCTTTCCTCCTGTTTTGTCTTCAGGGATGTAAAATAGCAACAGGTCAGGCCAAAGGCCACAAACACACACACACACACACACACACACACAAACACACCAGAAGTTCCCCAAGCTAACTGCCTGCAGCTCTCCTCTGCAGGTGGCGATGTCCCCATGGTTTCAGTCCCAATAAAAACACAGGTTCAAGGTCAGACTAGACCATCACTCCTCCCCTGAGGCCCTTCTTCCTTTGTCCCTCAGTGTCACTTGGGCCCTCTTACCACTGGCCTTGACTCCCTTGACATCTCAGTTCCCTGTAGGTGCCTGGAGGGTAAATAGAGCCCCCAGGAGGGACCTGTCTCCTGAGCACAGGCATTTCTCTGGCAATTTCCCCTACCAGCTCCTGGACCAGACCCTGTGCAGAACCCTACAGGCAAATGCAGGATGAACCTTCCACAGAAAGCAGGAATGGTTAGGGCCACTCAGAGCAGACTGTGGGGGAGGACTGGCCACCCAGGGGAAGTCAGCAGGTTCACCCCTGGGGTACAGGCCCATGTGAAAGAACCATGCCATGTGTATATCAGCTAGGTCTTGGTGAGAAGCCCCAAGGCCCAGGTCTGAATCTCGCCCCTTCGGGGACCTTCTAGCATCCATGCGTGTACACACCAACGCCCTGCTCCCAGCCAGCATCCATGCAGCTAAGTTCCTCCCCATGGCGGTGCTCTGGTCCCAAGTTCTCCAGCTCCAAACCCCCAGCTTCTTCAGCCAGCCCTTCCTGTATGGCCAGTGGGAAGATGGAAGAGAATGACCAGAACACCCCCTCAAGAAGGGCCTGATGGTAACTCAGCACCTGAAGCAGAAGGACAGACTCACCCCCTTCCATCCCACCCCCGGGCTGTGGGGAAGATGGACCTCCTGTCATGAAACAGGGACACTCATGTGCACTGGCTCTTTCTCTCCTCCCTCTCCCATCCCTCCTCCCCACAGCTTCCTCTGACCTCTCCAACCTCAGGACCTGCTCCACCCTAGACAAGTGCTGAGCAGGTGCCCTGGGATGTGCGCTGTGTGCTCTAAGGCTCTCGAAGGACATCAGACTTGCTTCGGGGTTGCGGGGCTGTCCAGGATTTAAGGAAGGAGGGTGGAGGTCTTGCTGACGCAACACTGATGGCCACTCAGGAGGTGCGTGGCAGCTTATGAAATTCCAGCCCTATTAGTTACCTTCTCATTTCTGGGATAAAACACCCACCCAGAAGCAGTTGACGAGAGGAAAGGGTTTCTTTTGGCTTACAGTCTGAGGGGAAGCTGCATGATGCTAGGTAAATAAACCTGGAAGGGCAGACAGCTGGGAGTCACGTCAGCAGGGAGGAAGCAGGGAGCGAGCTGAGCTGAGCATCTGGTCTGCTCAGCAGCAGAGAGGATGTGGTCTGAGTACTGGGCTTGGAGCTGGACTATGCCACACCAAAGCCTGCTCCTGGTGACACACCTACACCAGCAAGGCTCAACCTTCCAAACCGCCACCAGCTGAGGACCAAGTATTCAAAACACACGAGGCTATGGGAGAACATTACATTCAAACCACCACAAGGCCCTTGACTGCAAAACAGGCTGCTGACAGGCACTTGCACACACACAGTCGCCTACATGCACACAAGTATACACATGGCACACATATACAAGTGCCCAGAGGTCTTCTCCACTTCAGCCCCTCCCGGAGCCATGGCATACAACCTACCTGGGGTAGGGGCTGGCCCTCCCAAGTCCCCTCAGCTCCCTCCCCTGGTCAGGAGAACTTATTGGGATTGTTTCTGAGAGGTGACATGCCTGTGTGGGTGTCCTGCCCTAACTTGTCTGTGAATAGTCAGCTGGGCCCACATATAGGCACTTGGGTGAGGACGTGTGTGGATGGATGACAGAAACCTACAGGTTCTAGGTGTCTAGAAGCTGTGTCAGCTCCAAATCTCGGGGCATCGTCTCAGGACCTGTGCCTCTAGGGTCTGTTGTCACAGCCCTGAGAGCCACACCTGAGCAGTCCCCCAGAAGAGACCAGTGAGGGACCACAGGAGGACAAGGCCAGAGGCCAGAGAGGCGCTCTGATTTCCATGACAACAACACAGGACTGAGGTTATTCTGAGGAGCTCTTCCTGTGTGAGGATGTGATTCCAGAGAGCCGAGTCTGCCCACCACGGGCCTGGAGCCCCACCACACCGGCTCTCAGGCTCTACCACAGCCTACAGGTTTGTGTGTCTCTGTGTGTGCATGCCTGTGTGAGTGTGTGTGCACATACACTGTGTGTGCATGCAATTGCACCTGTGTGTCTCTGTGTGCCTGGGAGGCCATGTACAAATGTGCCTGTGTTCTTGTATATGTGCCTGGGTGTGTACATATCTACATAGCTGTGGGGCTGTGTGTGAGCATCTGTGCTCCTGTGTGTGTGTAACTGTGTGCCTATATGTCTGTGTGTAAACATCCATGTGGCTCTGGTGTGTCTGTATATGCCTGAGCATTTGTACGTGTGTGCCTGTGTGTGTAACTGTGTGTTTATATATTCCTATGTGTGCACATCCTTGGGCAGTGTGTACCTGCGTAGGCCTAGGAGTGACTGTGTGTGCAAACGTATGCTTTCATGTGTATGTGTTTGAGTGGATACGCATGTGTGTTGGTATATGTTCAAGCCAGGGAGAGCCATTCCGAAAGGCAGGCTGTGGAGAGAGAAGGGGACCCCAGCAGGTCTAAGGGACCGGAAGCAATGGCACATTCTGTCACCGGCTTCCAGAGAAAAGTGCTTGGGTGGGGGAGGGGCAGAGAGAGCTTTATGGGCCCACTAGTGCAGCCTGCAGGGAATAGGGATGCAGCTCCCCAAAAGGGGACGGGAGCCCATGGGGTGAGGTCCTAGCCAGGATGGCCTGCACCCAGGCTTCAGGAGGCCCCTGTGCCTCAGCCTTGGGACCCCTGGACCTCAGCCGAATGACAGTCCCTCCAGGGGCTCTGCAGCTGTCCCACCTCTGGGCTCTGAGACCCATTTCCCCACGTGGGCCATGGCCAACTGTCAGCCCACGCCCACACACCCAGCCCTTCTCCAGGCACTCACATCAGTGAGGAACCCACATGAGCTCTCGGCCTCCTTCCCACCCAAGGATTCTCAGAAATGCTGACTGGATCAATGCAGGTTCTTACCGGACAAGGCTGGACATGGACACCCAGCAATCAAGTTAACACATAAACAGGTAACCCTCTCATCTCCCTGGGGCCTCACCCCCCTCTCTGGCCTGCCTCTGAGGCCTCGGGCCACACAGAAGGCACCCCCTAACTGTCCTGGAAGTCCGGGGCCCACAACCTGCTAGATTTGAACCATGATGAGTGGGGAGGGGAAGAGAGAAGAGACGGAGGAGAGAAGGAGATAGGAAAAGGCCTCTGAGGGAGCAGCCAGGCTGGACCAGAAATTCAGGGACTGCAGAACCTGAAACCAACAGACCACACATGGCTGTGTCTATGGATGGCTGGCAGTTCCCAGAGCCCCGGGAACCAGACTTCTTGAAGCCCTCATTCTAGGTAAGAGCCTTCTCTTCTCCTGACTGGCTTCTCTCACCTCCGCTTCGCTTCTCAGGACCTGAGCTCTCCCTCCTGCCACCTGCCTTCCACCCTGCCTCCAGTAACCAAGCTCCCAACACCCAGCCATGCCCATTCCATCCAACAGAGAAGGGTGATGGTGCCCCGACGCACAAAGCCTGACCCCAGTAGCTCAGAATGTGACCTAATTTGGAAGTAAGGCTTGTTGCAGATGTAGGCAGGAAAGATGAGGCCACTCTGGGGGTACGGTGGGTCCTTAATCTGGTGTGACAGTGTCCTTATAAGAGAAAGCAGAGAGAAAGAGGCCAGAGAAGACAGGCAGAGACTGGAATGACCTGGCTTCTTTGTCCAAGAACACCAAAGATGGGCACCAGCTACCGCAAGCTGAGCCAAGCAGACCGATTAGCAGAAGGCCTCCAAAGGAGCCCCTCTTGTCACACTCCAACCTGGCTGAAAGCCACCACTCTTCAGTGACCGCAGCTTCTGGTGTGGGGTCTACGTTAGTGATTGTTTTCATTGCTGTGACAAAGGCAACCTGAGGTCAGAAGGCTTTATTCTAGCTCATGGTTTGAGGGTGCCATTCATCACGGAGAAGGTAAGGCAGCAGGCGTGTGAGGGAGCTGGTCACCCGAGTCCACAGCCAGGAAGCAGAGAGGTGAACACCGGTGCTCGGCTGGCTTTCTTTTCTTGACTTAGTCTGGGAGCCCAGCCCATGCAAGAGTGCCAGGGTGGGTCCTCTCACCTCAACTAAACTCTTCTGGAAACATCCTCAGAGACACATCCGGTGATTCTAAAGTCCGTCAAGCTGACTGCAGGGTTCTTTCTATGATAGCCCCAGAATACTCACATGGCCTTTGCTGGGGCCTGGGCCAATCAACCATACTCATGGTATAGACCTCTCCCATTGAACCCACTTGGGTGAAGAGGGGCCCTGGAACACCAAAAGACTGCACACCACCCTGAGGGGCCACACAGCAGCCCCTCTACTACCCTGACAGCCCCTCTGATATGTGCCCCAGGCTGGAGGTAAAAGCCTAAAGGAGACACGCCCCCGGTGTCATTAGCTACATGTGGGTCCCCCTTTCCAAGTATGAGACAGCCCCAGACTCAGGACACCAGAGCTGAGTCCAGCCCCTCCTTTCCCAGGGAGTAGCCAGAGGGAGCCTGGTAAAATCTGGGGACCAGGCTGGGGGTTCAGGGAGGAGTCACAAACTGGGTCCCGCGTCCATCACTGGTGAAAGTCCTGGAACGTGTGTACAAAGGAGACCAGGAAAGGGGGCTCAGAGAGGGTCCCCAAAGCACTCACCTCTCCCCTCCCCTGCACCCTCTCGTCTCCCACAACCCTCCTGACATCATGGAGTTTCTGGAGGAGAAGCTTCTGGAATGATGGTAGAGCTGCCAGTACCCCAACTCTAGAGGCCCCCAACATTTCACACACCAAGTCTTGCCCACCCATGAAGTAGCAGGTGGAGGGGATGGGTCTATGAAGAAAGAGACATTTCAGAGAACCATATTAAAATATAAAGCAACGACAGTCTCATTCATGTTCCCCAAGGCCCTGCAACTGTTCCTGAAGGACAAACGGGAAGATCTGAGAATTTAATTTTAACCGTCCACTTTGCATTAACCGGGGCCTGCTCACTCCCAGCCCTCCATCGAGGTCAGCCTCTTCCAGCTCTGGTGGCCTGGATGTCTCTGGGAGAAGCGGCCAGGGAACACTGAGAGCCTCTGGCCTGACAGGATTGCACTGTTTTATTTAACACCCAACCTTTCAGCCTGTGCATGAAACACAATTTATGTTCCCAGCTGTGGGCCGATAACGGAAGGGGTATTCGCAAAAAGCTGAGTTAGGTAAATATTTCATGCCCGCTAATGTGTTTGGGGAATGGCGGTGGAGCAGACAGGGAAGGGAGATGGTAGGGGTCCCTGGGATCAGAGTGAGCTCTCCCTGTCCTTGCCTCCCCTGGGTGACACACCCCTCCGCTCACCCTGGAGGACGTTCCAGAACTTGTGTGATATGATTTTACTGATTGTCAACGTGACAGAACCTAAGGTCACCTGTGAGGAATGACTCCAGTTAGCCTCTGGGCATGCCTGTGAGAAATTATCCTGAATAACATAATGAAGGCGGGAAGACCCACGGTAACTATGGATGACACCATTCCTTGGGTTGGGGTCCTGGACGGTGTAGAGAGGAGAGAGCTGTCTGGGCGGCAGAGATGGTCACTGTAACCAGTTATCTCAATGCCTTTCCAAGTTGAAAGAAACCCTTTTTCTCTTAAACTGCTTTGTGTCAGGTATTTTGTTCCCGCAACAAGGAGGTGATTAATACATACGGTTTTCAGGGTGAAGCCCTGACAGCAACACTTTAAAAGGTAAAAGGGACCTGGAGAGATGGCTCAGTGGTTAAGGCACTTGCCTGCAAAGCTCCACGACTGGAGTTCGATTCCCCAGCACCCATGTAAAGCCAGATGGACAAAGTGGCACATGCATCTGGAGTCCGTTTGCAGTGGCTGGGGGCCCTGGCGCGACCATTCTCTCTGTCTGTTTCTCTTCTATCTCTCAGCTCGCAACTAAACAAGGTAACTCTCTCTCAGTGTGCCTCTCGTTCCATGGGGCTCTCGAAGCGGGGTCCATCATCCGTGAGAAATGAGGACTCTCAGGCCCCACGCCAGACCAGGGATCCCACACTCGAAGGGACCCCGTGATTGTGTTGAACAAGCCTTCCCGGGGAGTCCGTCCTGGGCGTGGTTGTCTGGCTCCGTGCAATGCCCAGTAGCATCCTTCCTCTGTTATATCTGCCGACACCCTCCTCTTTGCCTTGGGTTTTAGGTGAACCAATTGCCACCCACAGTATGACCACGAGCAGAGTGGAGTCCCTGTCTTGGCCCTCCACCGGCCCACTCCCACACTGGGCCCACTCTGCCTCTCACTGTTACCCACTCCATTACCACATCACCCCACCTGCAGGGGACCCCAACCACTCCCTTAGGGTGCAGGGTGGGCCAGTCAGATCTAATGTGCAGCTTCCAGAAACTGTGAGACATCTGTAGTCCCCTACAAAGCCTTGCCTGGAGCCTGAGGTCCAGGGACAGGGGCGCTTAGTGGGGCCACAGGGAGTATGTTTGGATGGACTGGAGCTGGGAGAGGGGGGAAGGAGCAGCAATGGGGAACTTTAAAGTGTCCTGTGGCATAGGGGTATAAAAAGATGGCTTGTCAGATAAAGTTGCTTGCTTGCAAAGCCTGACGGCCTGGGTTCAGTTCCCCAGTACCCATGTAAAGCCAGATGCATAAAATGCTGAATGCATCTGGGGTTTGTTTCTAGAGACAGGAGGCCCTGGTATGCATATATTTCTTCTCTCTCTCTCTCTCTCTCTCTCTCTCTCTCTCTCTCTCTCTCTCTCTCTCTCTCTCATTGTCTCTTTCTCTCTCAAATAAAAAAAATTTTTAAATATAAAAAAAATAAATAAAGTGTCCTGTGGCGCCCCTCTGCTTGCTGAATGCTTCCAGCAGGGGACATAGAGGGCCATAAGGACAAGCTGCAAGGGACCAGCCTGGGCCAGTGACCATGGCCTCACTGAGGAGCCCTGCCTGTCTAGGGTTGCCTTTAGCAGGAGCAGCCTCCCAGCTCCCCCAATGAGGACATGGATGGAGGGGCTCGTCCCAGGAGTCGAGGGGCTCGGGGGAGACGGTCCACATTAGGGATAGGACCAAGGAGGGTGGCGGGGCCTACGGTGGCCTGCTTTCCTCTCTCAGCCTTCTCCACCAGACAGGCCCCCTATACTTCCTGCGACCTGACAAGAGAGTGGTATGAGGCCACTCTGGGGGTACAGTGGGTCCTTAATCTGGTGTGACAGTGTCCTTATAAGAGAAAGCAGAGAGAAAGAGGCCAGAGAGACAACCTGAGAAGAGAGGTTCTGTCCTCCCAAGACAGGCGGAAGGTTATAGACCGAGGTACGGTGAAGAAGCAGGAAGAAGGCACTATGTGTCAGGCCACAGAGAGGGACATTAGTTAGTGGAGGGAGAGCGGCGACTCCAAAGCCTGTGTTGACAAAGTCCCCACACGGTCACATTACGAGGTGGGGCTCCTCAAAATCCATGGGGTCCAAGGGCTTCTCCCATGGATGGGATTAAGGCCTCGCAAGAAGAGGCTTCACACAGCGCTGGCCCTTTTGCAGCCTGTGAGAATTCAGCAAGAGGCGCCATCTTGGATGCCAAGCCTTTAGCAAGCTCCCAACCAAAGGGCAGGTGTATCGATGGAGGACTTCCCAGCACCCAGGACTGCCAAGGGAAGCCTTCTTCCTCTAAGTCACCTGTCCCAGGTGTTGTGTTGCAACTGGGCAAGATACGGGGGGAGGGCAGGGGTAAAGTGAGCCACGACTGGACCTGAGTATGGGACACCATCAGGTGTACCGAGGAGTCGCCTGGTGGGCATGGCCCTTATGGCAAAAATCAATGACAGCCGGATCCATTAGCCTCGAAAATGAGGCACAAATGAAAGCCTGATAGGCAATCGATACCCAGTTACCCAGGACAGACAGCAAAGGGCTCCGTGGAGGACGGCAGGGGTCAGCGACAGAGATCTCCACCAAGGAGGTGGCCCAGGGTCAGGGACACATCTCTAGACAAGAACCTGCTGCCAACGATGTCTGGGCCCAGTGGGCCCCAGAGGACTGTCAGAGATGCCAGGGACTTGAGTCAACTGGACACTGAGTCTCCTGGACACTAGAATCAGCTGGACAGTGGGGCCTTACACCAGGAAAGCAAATCCGGGGGGAGTGCTGAGGAAGGGCGTGGGGTTCGTGGGACAGGGGACACACTAGAGAATCTAGGTGACTCCCCAGGTTGGTACAGGGGTCACTGCAAAAATGAGACTGCGCAGTTCCACTTCCCATTCAACTTCTCTCCAGCTGAGGGTCAGAGTCCTGGAAAAGGAGGCTTTCAGAGAAATCCCACCCTTGCTGGAGTTGGAGCTACCCATCTGTGCCAGCAGAAGTCGGAAGCTTTTCATGGGAAAGGGGGAATGGAGTGCCCTCCCTCAGCTTGAAGACATTTCCCTGTGGGCTTGAAGACACTTGTGAGCTGGGTGACCTCGGTAGGATGCCCAGCCTCTCTGGACCAGCTCAGAGACACCCATGAGAACTAAGCAAGGTGACAGATGTGGAGGGGTCGCCCAAAATCTGGCATGTAGCAAACACTTGTTTCTGCTCATGTAACATGCCTCTATGTGCATATGCATACCTCTGTGTGTACATGGACATGGATGCATGTATGCATGTGTGCATGTCATGTGTGGTGGTTTAATCCGATGTCCCCTGTAAACTCGTGTGTTCTGAATGCTAGGTCCCCAGCTGATAGCAATTTGGGAGGTGGAGCCTTGCGGGAGGAGGTGTGTTTCTGGGGGTGGACCTTGAGGGCTCATTAGCCCTAGCTTGCCAGTGTTTGTGGGTTCACTCTCCTGCTGCTGTTGTCTACCTGCTGTGGCAGAGGTGATGTCCACCCTCTGTTCATGCTGTAGTTTCTCCTGCCATCATGGAGCTTCTCCTCTAGTGGGTAAGCCGAAATAAACCCTTTCCCCCTGCCAGTTACTTTTGGTCGGGTCCTTTGTGCCAACAACACAAAGGAAATCCAACACCATGTGCATACGTGCTTCTGTGTTTACCTGCATGTGTGCGTGCCATGTGTGGGCCTTGTGTGCACAGGCTTCTGTGTGTGAATGCATGTACGCACAGTTTTCAAGAGCAAGAACCTCTGGCAGGAAACCAAGCAAAACCTGGCTGGGTCTTCGCCATATAATAGAACCACCAGCCACCATGGTGGTTCCAACCACCATGATGACAAAGTCAGAGCACCATGCCAGCTATCCCCAAAATGCCCAAGAGCAGACAGACTGTCCAAAGTTCTCTGGGCATGAGAACTCCTGCGGCTCCTCCTGTAGAACATGGAGCCCTTCTGGCCTTTCAGATGCCGTCAGGAACAACCTGGAAGACAAAAAGCTGAGGCAGAAATCAGCAAAGTCCCTTGCCAAAGTGATACCCACAGGACCAAGGATGCCCTGGTGTTAAGGTGAGCCAGGAAGTTCTCTGCACGGGCAGAAGCAGGGATGGACAGCAGGGTGGACATGGGAACAGGGAGGGGAGGGGGAAGAGAAAGGGCCAAGCTGTCCAAGGGCCACAGTCCTGCAAAGCCCAGAGCCTGAAAAAAGATGGAAGCTCAGGAAGTGAGCAGCCTACAGGAGCCTGTTACAGGAGGGCTGTCAGGGGCGAGAGCCTTTGGGGGCCTTTGGAGGCACCCCCTGGCTTAGTCTTGGACGGCACCTGACAGCCTGCCAAGAGGGCCTTGGCTTAACGAGTTTCAGGAGGTGATCACGATTGGCTATTATGCACAGGTTCTTATCATTAACCCTGATTGGCCAGGAAGCTCTATATATACTGCCTCGTTCCCCACAATGAAGAACCCACGTTCGTCAACCCACAAGTGGGGGTGGGTGGGTGAGTGTGATCACTGCCCTCCGTGGGTGATGGGCAATGATAGAGGGCCACTGGATGAGCTGGGAGACAGAGCCTCGTGACACAAGCCTTGTAGCTGCTATGGTGACTTCTAGAACCCATGGACTATGAGAAGAGTCTAGGTGGTGAACATTAACCCAGAAAGCAAGTGTTCAACTGAAAACCTACACACCCGTGTTCATGGCAGTACATCTCATGGCTTCCAGCATCCAGAAGGGACACTGTGGTCTGTGCTCACAGTGCCACATTTCTCAGCCTTAAAAGGGGGAACTGACCCCTGCCATAGCACGTCAGGGGGGGCACAGAAGATGTGGACTGTTGCAGTCAGCTTTCTAGTTGCTGCGCAGGAAGAACCCAAGCAAAAGCGGCTTGTGGAGGAATGGGTTTATTTGGCTTACGGACTCGAGGGGAGACTCCATTCTGGCAGGGAAAACGATGGCATGAGCAGAGGGTGGACATCACCTCCGCCACAGCACTGCAAACAGCGGCAGGAAGGTGTGCCAAACACTGGCAAGGGGAAGCTGGCTTATAACCCCATAAGCCTGCCCCCGACAACACAGCTTCATCGAGGTTGTAAAACCCAAACTGCCTTCAGCTGAGGATCGATCTATCAGAACACATTCAATTGTTTGTGGGGACACCTGGATCAAACCATGACAAGGACCCAAAAGACGCACACACTTGCAGCATCCAGACAGATAAACCCACAGGGACAGAACGAGGACCGGTGATGGCAGGCACACCAGGAGGAAACTGAGGCATGAGAAGTGGGTGAAGGCTGTAGGAGTGTGAGGTGCGTGCGTGTGCCAAACACCACCGGACCCACCGCTCTCAACTCGTGTTCTGGGAACTCCTCCTCAACAAACTGAAATTGACGAAGGCAAGTCAACAGAGAACTCACAATAGAAAGAGCTCAGAGCAGCCAGCCAGGGGTCCCACAGGAGTCCCAGAATGGTCACTGAGTGAGTGGTCACAGCAACCCACGAGGTGGGGACTGTCCTTGTGCTTCCCAACTGATGGAATGGATCCTCGGAGACAATGGGTCACTCACCCAAGGCTGCCCGTGGGTGCACACCCCACAAATGGACTCTGGAGTTTGGAAAGGATTTCAGGAAGCAGGTGACAGGAAGTGAGTAGGGATGGTCACATCTGCTCTGACATGAAGGCAGAGTCTATGGTCTTGTCATTAGGAGGACATCATAGGTAGGCAGGAGGGGTGGCCGAGCCCTGAGCCCTTGGCTGTCCCTTTGGGTGTCCCAACCTTGGCTCCAGCCCTTTCTATACACAACTGGGTCCTTCATGCATGAACCTGGCTGGGGGCCACACCACCCTCCTGGAGATGGTTCTGAGTTCTGCAAGGGAGGGAGAAGAAACCTTAGCCCACACCACAACCCAGCATGGCAAAAGGCTTTCCTTTGGCTGTTTGGTTTTGTAGCCCAGGCTGGCCTCAAACTCAACATGTAGCCAGAGGCTACCCTTGAACTCATGATCTTTCTGCCTCTACCTCCAGAGTGTTGGATAATGGGCGGCCAGACAAAGGGTTGTCTTTGGAATTAAAAATTAATTTAAAAATTAAGATATTTGGGAGGTATCATTATCAACATTTGAACTCGAAATTCAAACTTCTTCTAGTACCCAAAGATAGCCCTGTAGCTCTCCACCCTGAGGAGACCGAGGACAGGACTCACAGGAGGTGCCCTGCCCCCCACCCACCACCAGGTCTTCCTCCCTTCTTCTGAGGGCAGGCGTTGGCTTCATCCAGAGCCTTTGGGGGGCTCCTTCTTTCCTTCCCTCCTCTCCCTATCAGGACCTGCCTGGACCCAGTGTCCCACCAGACCATCCTCCTGCCCTCTTCCTGCCTGTCCTCATGCTGGCCTGGGCTGGTGTTGGTACCAGCAGGGCTAGGAGCCCTCAAAATATCTTTCTCTCCTAGCATCAGGCCAGGAAGCCCCTCACCTGTGAAACCCACCCACCCTCATCTGCCACCATGGCTTCATTCCCGAGGTGTGCTGCATGCTCTGCCCAGGGTCCTCTCAGCCCCTTACAGTCTTCGCCAGTGCCGGGAGCCCAGGCCATGAGCCAGCTGGGAGATCTCAGGTAAGCACCAGGCAAGGAACACCAGCACTGAGCAGGGCACAGAGGACACAGAGGGCTGTGAGCAGGCCTAGCACAATTCAGCTGGAGGTGACAAGAAAAACCCTTGTGGGGGCTGAAGCAGATGGGCGAGCTCCGGACCCCTACCCAGCCTGCCATCTGTCCTGACAGTCATCCGTCTGCCGGGCAGCCCCTCCTCCCAGCCCACCATCTGCCAGGCCCTCCTCCTGGCTCCCCAGGACCCTGGAGAGATGAAACAGGGGCCAGAACCTGGTCCAGTAGCTCCAGACCAGCCCAT
>PVHP010037235.1:0-17447 GCA_004024765.1 Zapus hudsonius
TAACTTTCAAAGGCCACCGGCCTATCCCCAGGGACCTACTTCCCCCAACACAGGCTCCATTTCCTTGAGGTTCTAAAGCCATGCAAATAGGCCACAGCTGAGGACCAAGCACTCAAAACATGAGCCTGTGGAGGACCCTTCAAAGCTTCACATTCTACTGGACTCCAGCTATAACAACGGAATTTCCCCCTGGGATTTGGATTTTTAAATAAGAACTGAAAGAGAAGTTCCCTTTCCTCCTTAGTAAGGAACCTATAAGAGCATGGCTTCTGGTACCATGACTCTTGCTCCTACAGAATAAAGATGTCTGCAATTGGAGAGGATGAGGCTGACACCCAGAGAGAAACAGAGATGAGAAAGTCCTAAAGGTCTCCAGTGATTTGAAGGCAAAGCCGTCCAATAGAAACCAAACTATGAACACAGCCCTATTTAAAGGAAGTGAAAATAAACAGATAGATTTTAATAACATATTTTATTTAATCTAATATATCTAAAATGCTATTATGGTAACGTGTACTCAAATGACAAAAATTGTCCATGAGATAGAGTCCATTCTTTGTCTATGTGCTACGTCTTCAAAATCCAGTGTCTGCTGAACATGGTGGTCCACACATTTAATCCCAGCACTCAGGAGGCAGAGGTAAGAGCATTGCTGTGAGTTCGAGGCCACCCTGAGACTACATAGTAACTTCCAGGTCAGCCTGGGCTAGAGTAAGACTCTACCTTGAAAAATCACAATAAATAAATATATACATATATATCCACTGTGTATTTCATACTTGGAAGAACTTCTCAATTCTACTAGACATATTTCAACAGACCTACTGCTCATGTCACTATTGTCTGGCTCTGCTCATGGTCATTGTCTGGCTCTACTTTAGAGGTCTTTTCATACTATAAACAATTAATGTCCTTAATTGTGCTAATTCAGATACTTCTGTCAGTTACCGCCGAGAGTCCTTCACTTTTCTGAGACCATTATTTAGTTTTTCCCATTTATGTTTTGAGACAAGATTTTTTTCTTTTTTAATTTTATAAAACTTTATTCAGATTTAAATAATCCCCTTTCACCAACCTCCTTTGTCCCATTCCTCCTCCCCTCCACCAGACTTCCTCTTCTTTCCAACTATCTGTCTTCTGTTTTGATATTTCTCCATCATCCATGACAACATGTTGGTGGGTCCAATACTGTGCAAATCTTCTGCAGGTAAGGAGAGCTTCTGTGAGGAACGCATTCAGAGCTCTCCTCCCTATCCTGTGGTTCCTAATTCTCCCATCTCTTCCTCTATGGTCCCTGAGCCTTGGTGTGTGATGGAGATGAGACAAGATGTTTTTAAAGTTCATATTAAAATATTTTTTCTGTTCCATTTACATCTTGAGACACTAATTTTCTTATAAGCCACCAGCAACTGTACATTATATTCAGAAATGGTTGTAATTCAGAAATTCTTACCCTGGTACTCTTTCTCCTTCACGAGTGCCAACTCACATTCTACACCTGCTACAATTAAGACTCCCGAGACCTCTACACTGCAGAGGTGGCTGCACAGGAGACCATCAGGGAATTTGAAACACACAGAATCAGTCAGGTGTGGTGGCACACACTTGAACTCCTAGAATTTGGGGGTAGAGGCAGAAGGAAGGGGAGTTCAAGGCCAGCCTTAGTTATACAGAATTTGAGGCTAGCCTGAGGTACAGTAAGACCCTGCCAAAAAAAAAAAGAATGAGAAAAAAAAGCATCAAAATCCCATGCATGAAAACTCTGAATCAGGTGGGGACTCTGGGACTTGATACTCAAAACTTCTTTATAATAATTTCCAATAACCATCCAGGTTCAAAATTCCTAAGTGGGATCACTTACTAATTCTAAAAAGTCACTGTTGTTCCTCCTCAGCTGTTATTTCACTGTATTTACTGGAGTATGTGCTGTGTTCATTCTTGTATGTTTAATTTTTGGTCTACAATGCTTGTCTGTAGCTAGACAATGTCAATTTAACACAAGAATGTACCATAAAGTGGGTACCTTAGACAATATAAATTTTCTTTCAGAATTCTAGAGGGAAAGGCTGGCAGGAACAGTTTGTTCTTGGGCCTTTCAACCTTGCTTGAAACATGGGATTCTTCCTGTGTCTTCTGTGCCTTCACAGGTTTGCCCTGTGTTTGTCAATGAACTCATGTCTTATGGCACCAACTGGTTGGATTAAAGTTCACCCTAATGACCACATTTTAATTTAATTACCACCGTAAAAATAAAACCTATCTCTAAATGCAGACAGTTATGACAGAAACAGGAATTTTGGGCAACACATTCAGCCCATAACTGGTACCATCTATGTATCTCTTTCTGGAAACTGTTAAAAAATAGCCAAGAATAGGGCTGAGGAGACAGTTCAGTGGGTAAAGAATGTATCATGGAAGCATAATGCTCTGAGTTTGGATTCTCAGCACCCACATAAAAGCTAAGCATGGTGGCATACATCTGTAATCTCAGCACTGAGGTGGTGGAAACAAAAGGATACTCAGGGCTTGCAAGACAGCTAGTCCAACTGAATCAGCGAGCTCTAGGTTCAGTGACAGATCCTGTCTCAAAAACAATGTGGTGGACAGTTCTAAGACATTTAACATGGACCTCTGGCCTCATGCACAGACACACACATATGAACACACATACATGCATGCACACAACATATGCATACAGAGAGAAAGAAAGATAAAGAGAGAGAGAGAGAGAGCAATATCCATGAGTAGCTGAATAATGAAGAGGTGATTTTTGTTGTTGTTTTGTTTTGTTTTGGTAGGATGACCTGGATTTCACATCCTCCTTCTGCCTCCAGAATGCTGAGATGAAAGGTGTGCATCACTATATCTGGCAGAGAGAGAGAAAATGGACACACCAGGGCCTCCAGTATCTGCAAAGAATTCCAGATGCATGAGCCACTTTTTTACATGGGCACTGGGAAATCGAACTCAGGTTAACTTTGCAGGCAAGTGCCTTAACCTCTGAGCCATCTCTCCAGCCCCAAGAGGTGATTTTTTTTGAATCAATATTTTTATTGTCCAAAATTAGATACAATGTATTAGTAAATGTTACATTGGTAATCCAGATTCCCTCCTCCCTTTCCCCAATCCACTGGGTATCCTCCTCAGTGGGCATACTGGACCATTGCATGTGGTAGGAGGTTATGGATAGCACAAGAGGCATCCAGGTTCCCACACACACATTGTGTGTTGTTGCTGAGGGGGGCAATGTCTCTGGATATTCTCCCTCACCATGACTCTTACACTAGAGATGATTTTTTTAATCTCACTGAATTATTAAACATATTGAAACCAGGACTTCAAACACAAGTGTGGTGGATTGAATGTGAAATATACCCCCATAGACTCATATATTTATGATTTAGCCTCATACTTAATCCCAAATTGGTGGAGACTATGGGAGGTAGAGCCTTCCTAGAGGAAGTGTGTGGCTGGGGCTGGGAGCAGGCCTTGAGGTGTTATTGCCCAGCCCCACTTGCTTGTTGAACTTGGCTCATTCTTATTGCCTCCTCCATGCTGATGTGACATGGTGTAATGCCTGATAGCCATCTCCAGCTGCCATGCTTTCCCCACCATGATGAAATTTCCCCTCAAAACTATAAGCCAAAAAAAAAAAGCACTTTTCTTCCATAAGCTACTTCTGGTCAGGTATTATACCTTGGCAATGACAAGGTAGTTGCAACAACTAGTATTTATTATTATTATTATTGGGTATATTAAAATTAAAATTGTGCAACAACTAGTATTTAATATTATTATTGGGTATATTAAAATTGTGGGGCTTTAGTTCAAAATCAGATTTCTTAGAATTAGATCTAATTATTTTTTATGAAGCATTTTTAGGATTATAGCAGACATCCATGTTTAAGGACCACTGATTGAAACCTGAAATTATCGATTCCAAACAGTTGTTTGCAAGATGGAATAGGGAAAAATCTAGTCTCAAATTCGTTCAACTGAAGGGCATGTGAACCAAGACGCTTGATAAGGTAGAACCAAGACTTACAAAAACAGAAAGAACCTCCAATGAAATATCTAGTTCTCAAATGAAGCATTTCATTACCCACCTGCATCACTACATTCTCTCCATCATCAAGTCTGTCACACAAAACTTCATTCTAATCAAATGTCACTCTCTGTGACTTTGGTCCAAACAATGCCTTTCTAAACAAGTAATGTACAATGAGCAGAAATTTATACTCAAGATATTTTTATAGATGTTAGATTATAATTGTAAATGATGATTACCTTTTATACCTAATCTTTCTCCTTGTATACAGAGTAGAAGTTTATGTGTTTATTTGTCATGAGATCAAAGACCTAGAGGCTATGTTCATCCCATCTTCCTTACCTTTATTTTGAAGCTATCTCTGGGACAGGATAACATGAATCTTCTTCATTAAAGTCAATTAATAACTGTTTAATTATGCTTCTTTCTTTTATTAAATAGTACTTAATTCAAAGTAAAGCTCAGTGAAATAATTTAGTACAGATGCTTTCTAAAATAATTCATTTTACAGCCTGGAGATTTGGCTCAGTGGGTAAAGTGTAAGGTCCTAAGTTTACATCTCCTTGACCCACATAAATGCTGGCAGGACCAGCAGCCTGCCTATAACTCTAACAGTTGAAAGGTAGAGAGAGGGGATACCCATGGAAAGTTAACTAGATAAACTATCCAACTGGAGAACTCTGGGTACAAGTGAGAAGCCCTGATTCAGTAAATAAGGTGGAGAGATTGAGGAAGATTCAACATTAATCTTTGACATCCACACTCACACACACAGATGTGTTTATACACATATATATGTGTACTCACATATATGCAGACATGCAAATACACATTCACACATACCATATACACATCCATATAGAAAAGTAATTCAGTTTATTGTTATAGTTCCTCTTCATGGACTTCCTTTTTCTATATTTGTCTTCATTCAAAAAAAATTTATAGTAGGCCACAAACATTTCCAGCAGTGTGAAATACAGCAATAAGTAAAGACTAGAAATATAAATCAGTGGTCAAAGAACCCCTATAGAACCAAATTCACAAAGTGACACATGCATATGGTATTTGTTTGCAGCATCAAGAGGCCCTGGTAGACCCATATACATACTCTCTCTCTTTCCACTCACACATAAATAAATAATATTTTTAAATTACTAAATAAAACTTAAGAAGTCCCTAATCATTGATGAAGTAACACCGAGGAAGGAAAAATGTTTTCTAAATAAATAACACAAAAGAATGGTCTACAGTATAACAAAAATGCAAGATGTTATGGGGCACAGAGACAGAGCTAAGAGACAAAAATTGAAAGTATCTAGGCAAACAGTAATAAAAACAGCATGGTACTGACACACGCGCGCGCGCACACACACACACACACACACACACACACACACACACACACACACAAAAGACATACAGGCCACCAAAATAGAATAGATGACCCAAAAATAAACCCACTCAGCTATAACCACCAAATGTTCAACAAAGGTATCAAAAACATTCATTGGGGGGGGGGAAGTTTCTTCAACAAATTATGCTAGGAAAACTAGATGTCCATATGTAGAAGAATTAAACTAGATCCATATCTCTCACCTGCCCCAAAATCAATTCATAACGGATAGAAGTCTTCAATATGAAACCTGAAACTTTGAACTTGATAGAGGAAAACATAGGGGAAAAACTTCAACATGCATTGGTGAGGACTTTCTGAAAAAGAATCAAGTGGCACAAAAGTTGGCATATAGGACTCTGTGATATCAAAAGCATCTGAGAGCAAAGGAAATGACAGAGCAAAGAAACAGCCTGCAGAATGGGAAAAAAAATTACCCAACTATGTATCAGATAGGATATTAATAGCTAGACTATAACAAGAAATGTTAAACTTGAATATCAAACAAACAAAACATCCAATCAATAAATGGGCTAATGAACTGAATAGCAGTTGTCAAAAATGAAAATGAGAGCTGTAGAGATGGGTTAAGGTGCTTGCCTATCAAGCAGGACTTGAGTTCAATTCCCCAGTACCCACATAAAGCCAGATGCACTAAGTGGTGCATGTGTCTGGAGTTCGTTTGCAGTGGGTGGAGGCCCTGGCATGCTCTCCCACTCTCTCTCTCTCTCTCTCTCTCTCTCTCTCTCTCTCTCTCTCTCTCTCTCTCTCTTCTCTCTCTCACTTTTCTCTCTCTCTCTGTCTCACTCCCTCAAATAAATACATAAAATATTTTAAAATATATATATGGTAATAAATACTTGAAAAAACATTCAATATCCATAGTTATCAGAAAAATGCTACTTGAAGCTTCTTTGTGGGCTAGAGAGATGACTCAGCACGTTAGTGCTTGTCACAAGCATAAAGGCCGGAGAGTGTCTGAGACCACCTGAGCTGATTCCCAGGACCCATGTAAACAGCTGGGCATGGCCATGCACAACTATAACCCCAGTGTAACCCCAGGGAAGCAGAGATGGAAATATTGTTGGGGTTCAAAAACCTTTAGCTTCAAGGCATGGCAAGTAAATACATGGATGAGGATAGAGGAAGGACACCCAGTGTTCTCCTCAGGCCTCTGCACACCTGTAAGCACATTTGCACATGTTCACACACCACACCACAAACACTGTACACATTAAAAAAACAACTTCCTTGACATTCCATCTTACCTCAGTCAGAATGACTATCATCAAAGAAAGAAAAAAATGTGGGTGATGATGTGAGGAAAGAGAAACTCTTATATGCTGCTGGTAGACATGTCAATATATCACAGAGATACTTTCACATCCATATATATATATATATATATATATATATATATATATATATATTGCTGTATTACTTACAACAGACAGAAAGTGGAAGAAGGCTAGATGTCAATGAACAGATGAATTGATAAAGAAAGTTTGATGCATACACATGATGGAATTATCTTCAGCACCAAGACAAAATGTAATGAAATTTTCTAGTAATTGGATGGAACTAGAGAAAATTAGGTTAAGTAACATAAACCAGACTCAAATACCATGTTTTTGTATGTAGAATCTAGATTTAAATGTGTGTGTGTTATAGTACATAAAATCAGAAAAGGAACCATGAAAGGGGGAAGGAGGTCTGAAGGCAGAGAAAGGGGAGGAAGAGAAAAATGAAATTCATACGACATGAAAACAGGGAGGATTTGTGGCTGGGGAGGTGGGGTAGGAAAGGAGGAAAGTAATGAGAAACAGGGAGGGAAAGGGATTTAGGGGATGGAAATTAATTTGTTTAAGTATAACAGTATATATGAATGACACCCATTACTTTATATACCAACTTAAAATCTGACAAGAAAAAAACATAGTATCCAGGGAAGGATACAACATGCATAAAAGCAAGAAAATGAAAGGCATGTTTAGGGAACAGAAAGCAAGAATAATGGCTATAACAAACGTCTAGTAAGGTGGGAATCACAGTGAGCCTTCAGCAGGATGCTGAATAATAGGCACTTGAACCTATTAGAGTCACTGATCGCTTTTACACATCATCAGATCTGTGCTTCGTTTCCTATAGGCCAAAGTGTTTCCTGAGGCTGGCTGCTGTCCTCTCTGATGCTCCCGTCTTTCCTGTGCTGCCTCTGGCTGACTGTGCTGGACAACCAGAAGTGACTGAATTCTACAACATGGCATCGCCTCTCTAGCTGCTGATATCAAAAGCAAGAATTGAGAAAAATCTAAAGACCACTGAGAGCAGCCCTAGTGTGAAATTTTCAACAGTTAATAAGACCACAATTCTGGATCATTCTCCCCCTCTAAATTTTGACATTTGCTGTTGTAGCTGCCTCATGGAAATGTGTAACAAAGTCTTCACAAACAGAATCTGATCCATCTCCACAACCAATATGGCTATAAATACTTGAAAAAACATTCAACACCCATAGTTGAATAGCTGGGAAGCAACATGATTCCTCTTCCCAGGAGAAGTTGAAAGAACAGTCGTAGCTCTTAACATGAATGGTGTTCTATGCTGTGATACTCTTCTTGTGAAATCAGACTTGGGTTCTAACAAGGTGATGGCAGCTTTCTGCTCCTGATGCACCTAAAAATTATCTGATTTCTATGAAATTCTTTAAAAGCTACAAAGCAGAACTCTTTTTAAAACCTACCTGGTCCTGACATAAACTGTTTATTTAACTGACTCTTGGCCTTAAAACTCACTTAGCAAAGGAAGAACGAAAGCCACATGATATCAAATAGACCTGAAAGGACTCCAGAGTGATGCTGTGTTGTATTTTAAAACCTAGGGCTCCTATGATGTTCACATTGGTGAGCATCGGCTAGCACTGATCATGCAGTAACCTAGATGGGAAACCACAAACAGGAAATTGAATTTAAGCCCTGAGGGTTAAAATAAGTGTAGCTTATTTTAATAGTTACCAGTTGTGTTTCTGAAAAATAAGTGACAATATAATATAAGTGACAATATAAGTGATAATTCAGTGAGGATCATACATACCAGAGTTTATTTCTGGGTGTCTATTTTAGCCCACTGTTCTTTGTGTTTATTTTTATGTTAGTACCATTACCGTTTTGATTACTAAGCTCTGTAATATAATTAAAATCTGGAATTATGATACCTACAACATTGTTTTTCTTCTCTGTGGTTTTGGTTATTTGGGGCCTTTTATGTTTCCAAAGATATTTTTCTCTTTCTATAAAATGTTACCTTTAATTCTGTTTCTTTCTTATGCCTGTGTTACCTTTCTTTCCTTTCTCTCTTTCTCCTCCACCCTTCTCTTATCTTCTCTTCTTTTTCTTCTCTTCTTCCTCTTTCTCTTCATCTTCTTCTCCCTGCCCCCAACTCTCTCTCCTTCTCATTCTGCATGGGATAGTGTTAAAAGCATGGCTATTATAGTGACAATTTTTGTTTGTAAATGACTCAGACTACAATCATAATCCCTTACCAAAGTATACAGTTATATCACCTACATAGAATCTACCTGAATTTATTCATCTTACAACCTGAACATAGGGATATAGAAGAGTTCCCTATAAATTACAAGAATATCATTTGGAATTAAAAGGGAATAAAGTGTGTACAGCAACAGAGACAAATTCTGAAAGCATGTGCTAAGACAAAGAAAAAAACCACATAGTGTGTGATTTCATTTATGTGAAATGTCCAGGACAGTAAATCTATTAAAGCACAAAGTGATTCCATAGGGCTCATAGGATGGGGAAACAGGAAGTGACTATGAATACCTATGGGGATTGTTTTAAAAAGTAAAAACGCTTTAAAATTAGATTGCAATGTTGCTGTCACAACTCTATGAATATATTTAAAACACAGGATTGTATGCTTTAAACTTTAGGGTTTGATAAGAATACTCAATATAGCTGTGGCAGGATGTGATGCCCAGCCTCTGCTCTACCATCATTTCCCTGCTATGATAAAACCTCCCCTCGAGACTTTAAGACAAGACAAGCCCATTGCTCCCACCAGCTGCTTTTGATTGGATGATTTGTCCCAGCAACATGAAGGTAACTATAACACTGGGCTATATAGCAAGACTGTCTCTAGAAAATAGGAATTCTATATTTTATTTAAAAATAAGAATTCTATATTCTCTCTATACTGTTTATTTCAGATACTCACTGTGAGCACATCTGAGTATAAGAAAGAATTAAATTAGTTTGATGTGTTAAGTAGTAGTTAACCTTTGCAGTTCGGTTCATTTTCCACTTGGTGACACAAAGTGACTACTTTTTTAATTGTTCCAGTAATTTGCCAGCTATTATTATTCTCCAAGTACATATAGGCTGCACATGAAGTGTTGGTTTAAACATTTTTAGTCCATGACCTTTACATTTTATAACTCCTACCACACTCATTCTCAATTTAACTTGCCTTGCCCTCAAAAAAAAGCTATAAAACCAGAAAATTATTAATTGATACTTTGCCTTGAAATGTTCCATTTAAATTTTAATTTCCCTTCCTCAATCTAGCTGATGAGAAAAATGATAATAAAATCAAATGGAAACAGAATATTTTTAAGAAAGAATCATCAAATTTTATGTTCTAAATTTGTATCATTATTTCACTAGCACAACAGACATTTCCTCTGAGGAAAGTTATAACTGCAAGGTGCATTGTAATGAGGATTTTCCTGAGTCCTAAGAAATTCATAAATAACATAGTTTCTTTTGAAATAAAAATTAATAGAAATACTAATTTCCATTAGAATGTTAACAAGAAGTAAATTATTATAAGCAGTGAGAGAAAAGATTAGCTTCATGTTAGCTGCACTACAAGACCTAAATGCCGGAAGAAGGTCATCAGGGCTAAATGAAAACCAGTCACCACTTTATCATCATAGTTCAATTACAAGTCAGGGCTCAAAAATTCACTTCACAAAATGGAAATAATTTAGAAAACTAGAAAATTTTAAAAATAAATCACATTCAAATGCTTTAGGATGGCCACTAACTTAGGATATCCTGAAATTCATCCTTTC
Organism: Zapus hudsonius; assembly: GCA_004024765.1. Taxonomy (NCBI): domain Eukaryota; kingdom Metazoa; phylum Chordata; class Mammalia; order Rodentia; family Dipodidae; genus Zapus; species Zapus hudsonius. The sequence goes on from PVHP010037235.1 coordinate 10,531, forward strand.
GTACTTATAAAAACAGGAAACCTACTGATAGTATGATTAATCACAGATGGAAACAAGAGCCAAATGTACTGAATGTGTATTATGAACTAGTTTCTGTGTTCTTGGTTTTTATCTCTAGTGTTTCTAACAAACCCTGTTGGGACATAAGAGCCCCTCTGTTAATGAACAAGCACACCTCGTTCACTCTGCGAGCTCTCGTCATGCTGTGGATAGTCATGTCTCCACGTAGGAACCTTCCTACCTGTAAGACCAGTGGCTCTTTCTTTCTCCCTTTCCTCCCTGTTTTTGGTTGGCCTTTGCAGACACACTACTTGTGCCCAAGTCTATCCCGAGGTCTACCCTTGGGAGAGCCCTGATTCAGACTGTTGGTAATAAAATGTGGCACTGGAAAACAGACCTCAGCATGAGAATCTAGACTTTTAGCCCTTTCTGGCAAGGAAAAACAAGAACCCAACTTCCAGTGATGTGTTGAAAGTGGCATCCCGTAACAGGCTAGAAAATACTGCGACTAAAAGTGGTGGATCATAACATGGTACAGGAGGAAAAATATATATGTTTCTGCACAGCTCTAGTACTTGGAAGATGCAGGGTTGTCATAATTTTAAATATTTTAGAGTATGGGCTAACTTGGAGAGAAGATATGACAAATGAGAATGGCAGGCTTGTATGAGCCTCCCTCAACTCAGAGCAGGCTCTTGGAACCAAAAAAAAAAAAAAAAACCCTTCATCAGTAACCCTTCTGTCCTGCACCCAGAGAATACAGTATGCTGAAATCAGGTCTCAGATGTTATCGGAAAGCTTAACTACAAAGAAGACCAAATGCTGAGGCCCAATAACTGCCCTATCAGAGCTTCAATAGGGTAAGTGGAAAGGAATAATGCATGAGAAAACACTCAATTCTCAGATTCTACAAAGCTCTGCAGCCAGGAAAAACTATTCCTTTTAGGTAATAAAAGAAAGCCACTATGGTTTGACTGGAGACCTTACAAAAACCACCACTGAAGTGAATGGCCTCCTCATGACCTGCCCTGCCCCCTCTGCCTTCAATATCAGTAACTGGGGCCAGAGCCCACTCCTAATAGCTTTGGTTGTGAAGTGCACTGTTTATTGAGGTAAGAGACAATCTTCCCCAATGTGGCCTCAGCTGTACTCATTCCATGTGCAGTTATCATCAAGGAAGTTCTCCTTCTCAAGCACTGGAGGCAGACATTGCAACACGCAGAGGATGAAGGGGCAGAATTCAAATGGCAACAAGGAGGGAATGAAGCTCTTAGATCCCCAAGGAGACAGAACTGGAGAAACAACTGAAGCTTCCTTTCTAAGCCAGTCCCAAGACCCAGAACCCACAGTATACAGGAATTTGAGTCCCTCTGAACAAAAAGGCAATATTTTTTTCTCAAAAAAAAAAGTCTCTAAGGATGGGCTAGGGTGATGGTTCCATGGGTAAAGGGCTTGCTGCATAAGCATGAAGACCTGAATTTGGATCAGAACACCCACCCAAAAATCAGGAAGGTTAGTACCTATCTATAATCACAGCAAAAATGCAGGAGTGTTAGTACATGCCTGTAATCTCAACACCAGACAAGCAGAGATGAAATCCCTAGTGTTTACTGGCTTGCTTGTCTAGTGGAAACGGTGAGCTCTAGATTCAAAATGAGTCCATGTCTTTAAAAAATAATGTAGAAAGCAATATAAGAAGATGCCCAATATCAACCTCTGGCCTTTGTACACACACGCATGCATGTGCAAATACAAGCACACACACGTACACACATGCACACACAAACATGCACACCACACACCCATTCACATATGCATGCAAAAAAAATGTCTGTAAGAGATGTGTGCACTTTAGCAGAATAACTCCACAATGGTATAAGACAAATGCCTAGCCCTTTAGGGACAGGGTATAGAGGTTCTGGCTGACACTGATACTAGGGTACCCAAGACACATTTAGGGAATCTTATTCCAAGTGGAGCTTCTAGAAACCAGAAAACAAATGGACTCCTGACCTAGGACCAGTTTACAGTTGGTCAAATGAATCCCCACCCCCACCACCTGGTCCTGTTCCTGGTCCTTGGGTGCATAGTTGGAATGGACATACTTAGCAACTACTAGAACCCTGACGTCGATCTTCTGAACTGAAAAGGTCATTTGTAGAAGATAGGAAAAAAAGGAAGCCACTGAAACCACCTTTCCCCAGCTGCTGGTCCTGATGATAAACGACAAGGAACATTGTAGCAAGAAAAGGATGATTCGTGCCACCCTAGCCTAAGAACTGCTTCTGAAAAAGACCCCACAGCTCACAAATGGATCTGCTCAATATGTTGATTCAAGATTAAACTGCTGTCACCCTCCAGGCCTGTGAAGGAGTGAACTACTACAGTGTTACTCAAATCACAGTCCACAGGTTAATGACTGGCTAGTAACTACTTTTTGTCATTCCACAATAAGATATTACAAATGAGAGTACACATTTGGATGTGTTTACAGCAATCTGGGTTTATATTTTACAAAAGGATCACTCATGATGAAATGAAAATGAAAAGAAAATGGCCCTTTCGCGTAGTCAATTTGAGTAGCAAAGAACAGTAAAGGATAGTGGTGGATGGAAATTCTACCATCATGCAGAAAGGTGTCTGCTTTATATAAAGAGAGAAGTGTTTTGATGTAAGTTATCAGTTCTTGCTCACTGAGAGCCAGCTCTCTAAAAGATCAGGGGCTTGGAAGGAGTCATATCAGATAAGCACAGACAATCAGCCTGGAAAAGAGGTGTGAATATGCCTAGAAGTCACACTTGTGACTGCTCAAAAGAGCATCTGCAGCAGAGCAGACACCTCAGCCAGGCCCTGTCCTTGGCCACAGCAATGCTTATACAATGGACTTGTGAACTGACTATCCTTAGAGGCAAGATAGAGGCTACATAAGGGCACAAAAACATGGACTCAAATAACTTTGCATACCTCCTGTGATGGTTAGGTTTTGTTGTCAACTTGATTTTTTAAATTTTCTTGGGTGGGTCTCTGGTGTTGTTTACAGGAAGGCAATCCTCTCAGGAGGGGTTAAGACGTAAGGAAACTCAGGGAAGCTGAAAAGTAAGAACCCTTCTTGGGAGGGCAGTGCAGGATGGAAATTCCAAAGACTCCAGAAGCCAACAAGTCTGAGATAGAGTTGCAAGACCCCACCCTAAAGCTATATAAAGGGGAAGAAAATTACTCTCCTTTGGCCATCCACTGCTTGTTTAGTTTGTGTGTGGTGCTGGTGATGTGTTTCTCTCTTTCTGCTTGGGCCTGTGAAAGGGGACCAGCCTCTTTCACCATTATGGAACTTCCCCTGAATCTGTAGCTTCAATAAATTCTTTCCTGCCATAAACTGTGCCTGGTTTGGAGACTCATTCCAGCGGCTTGTGGCTGACTACAATAACCCTTTTAACCCAAGCTGCTCTTATTCTTGGTCAAAGAATCTGTCTTATTTTACAGATGGCAGAGAAAACAGGAGAACCAAGATCCATCATAAGACAAAAAGATAGCCGACTGCCCACCATGAGACATGACACCTCTACCACATCTGTCGAGGCCCAGGAGAAATTGCAAAGGAAGTAGAGACATGAATACTGCTCCTACTGCTAGTCTGACAACCAGCTCCAAGATGATGGTGACAGACACAGTGATCAATCAAAACCCACCAAAGCAGAAATCCAGAGGCTACAAACAACACTAAATCAGACTGCCAACAGGTCTGCCATGGCTCAGGGAACATTGTAAAAGAGGAGAGGGTGGAGCAGAAAGATTATAAGAGCCACAGAGTGGTTAGGAATACCCTAAAGTACAGTCTCCTTCCCCTCCCCCCTAGCACCACCACACTAATCCACAGGGACTGACTGAGACCTTCATAACCTCAATACCATAACCCAACTGAGGAGGATTCCCCAGAAAAATGATAGCAGGGGTGAGGGGATAAACGAGTATAATCTGCTATTAGGTAAGTAAAATAAAATTCTCTTTTGCTGCCTGAGGTTTCTCTCCTATGCTGAGAGCCTTGCTGGAGGAAGTATGACACTGGGGGTAGGGGGCAAGCCTTAGCGTGTGCTATAGCACAGCCAGGCGTACTGTAATCAGCTCACTCTTGCTATTTCTTCCCTGCTGATGCAAAGATGTGATGCCCAGCTGTCTGCTCTGCCGTGCTTTCTCTGCCATGATGAAGTTTCCCCTTGAAAATGTAAGCTAGAAATAAACTTTTTTCCTTCGATATGCTGCTTCTGATTGGGTTTTTTTCCCCAGCAACAAGAAAGTAATTATGATACTAATTAGGATTTTCAAAATTAAATATAAAAGTCCTTTGTGCTTGCTAATCCTTACCATTCAGTATCACCTGTCTATCAACTGGCTGTGATTGACAGCATTAATAGATTGAGAAGCTGGGAACTATAATTCTGATGTAGATTTGTCTAAAACGTATATTGGACAATTTAACAACCCTATTAAGGATAATATGGCTCAAAGAACATGAGTTCTCAACTCAGAGGATCCCAAGTTTGGAACTTATTAGCTATTTGATTTAGGCTGTTATTTCATTTCCTGTGTCTTTAGTTTCCTCCTCTGTAAAATGTGGTGGAGAAAAGGAAGAAGCATGAAAAGTATCTAGTTCATTGTCTGGCATATAATAGGTACTTAATGACTATGCTTCCTTCTTCATATGTATTATTAATTAATTCATGTTCAAATTATTATTCACAATTAAAATAAATACTTTAGAAAACTCTCAAGGGTCATATAAATTTAATTGGAAATAAACTATATTACTGAATGAACAGATTAAAACCGACTCACAAGAAGTAACAGTAATAGATTCAGAAGCAGATAAACCTAGCCATAGGAAAAAAATGTATATAATATTCAGTAATGGTTCTAATCATGCTAAAAGAGTTAAGAAGATATGCACTGAAATGCTCAACCTGTGCTGCCTATGTATGTCTATAGGTGCGAGCCTCTAGCCACACATGGCTATTGGAAAAGTGAAATAGAGCCATCCTAACAGGCCTCATCCAGCAAGGCTCCAGCTCTTAAGCAGCCACCAGGTGGGGACAAGCATTCAGATCATATGAGTTTATGGGACATCTGCTTCAGGGCTAAAGAAAATGTATTTTAACTTTAATTTCAATTATTTTTTTTAATTTCTTTACTGTGAATACCAGTCATTTTTCCTAGTGTGAGAGGAGCAAAACATTTATTGCTTTAAAATGTGATCAAGCCAGGCATAGTGGCTCACACCTTTAATCCCAGCACTTGGGAAGCAGAAGTAGGAGGATCACAATGAATCTGAGGTCAGCCTGAGATTACATAGTGAATTCCAGGTCAGCCTGGCTAGAGTGAGACCCTACCTCAAAAAAACAAAAAAAAAATTTTAATGTGGTCAATACCACTTTAATCTAGAAGATGCCCTTTTTATTTATAAGCTAACAAGAATATTAAGTTCAATTTAGCTAGATATGATACATTTATCATAAATCCTATGACTTGAAGCTGACCCTAAGTGGAAGCCTAGATGCATGTACATTATATAATACAAATTACAAATAATGTATAACTTACATGTAAATCAATATAGTTTTGTTTTTAAATATGGAAACAAAATAAGTCCATGGATATGGGGAAGACTCTAGCACCATGAAGAAGGTTGTGTCAATTTCCATTCCAGCCATTTTTAAATGAACACACATGGTTCACATATTTCCACTAGACATTACTGATGTACAGTCCTTATTGCTAGTCCTTCCTGCACTTCCTCACTCTCTTCTAGTCTTGTGATTTTATTTGTGTATGTGTGCAATGCATGTGTGCACCAGGGCCTTTTGCAGCTGTAAACCCATGCACTCTAGAGTTTGTATAGGTGGCTGGGGAATTGAACCTAGGCCTGTAGGCTCTGCACTCAAATACCTTTAACTGAAGAGCCTCTGACTCACCTATTCTTTAGAAAAGACCCAGAACTGTCTTAGCTAGTCTTTCCCCTCATATGACTGCAGAGCATGAGCGCCTTGCTAACTCAGACATAATACAGGGTAGATTTACCACAAAGAATATAGTCTTTAAATGATACACAGAATATGAAGAGATAATTCCCAGAAGACAAGGGCTCCTTAAAGCCAATGTTTTCATAGGCAAAATATTGACAGCCTCTGAAACCTATTAGTGACTCTGTGACACTTTCTCACACAGATTAGAAGGAACATTGTTTTACAAGGTACTGTCTATTCATAGTCCAAGACTTGTCCAACACAAGTGAAGGTTAGGTGTCTATTAGAAAAATGAAATATTTAAACTGAGGCATTTATTTATATAGTCTGAAAAATACATGTATTAGGTAGGGTACTCAGTCTAAATATATATTCAGAATAGTAATAATTATAATAGTAATATAATATGTACATGGAGATTTATTTGGCTCACAACATTGCAGAGGCTGAAAACTGGAGACTCAGAAGAGTTGATGATATAATTCAGTCCAAGTACAGAGGCCTGAAAAGTAGTTATCCTGCTGAAAGGAGCCCCAGAGTCCCAGGCCAGCAATCAGGAATCCCCATGCCTGGGGGCAAAAGAAAAGGAATGTCCGAACTCAAGAAGAAAGGTTAAATTCATTGTTCCTCCACCTTTTTGTTCTTTATATTTATGGAGAGAGAGAGAGAGAGAGAGAGAGAGAGAGAGAGAGAGAGAGAATGAGCATGGGCATACCAGGGCCTCTTGTTCTGCAAACGAATTCCAGACACTTACATCAAGTTGTGCATCTGGCTTTATGTGGGGACTGGGGAATTGATACCAGACAGGTAGGCTTTGAAAGCAAGCAACTTAACCACTAAGCAATCTCCCCAGACCTACCTTTTTTTCTTTTGTTCTGTTCAGGCCACAATGTGGAAGGTAGC
>PVHP010037236.1:0-17761 GCA_004024765.1 Zapus hudsonius
CATCAAAGTTTCTGACTATCTCCACTCTGATAATATCTTTATCCATATGGATCTCTAAGGATTTTCCTTGAGGTCTCAAAAGAAAAGCTTTAAGAAAAATTGGGAAAGGATACCTTAAATTTTCATCAAATATAAAGAATTTAGCTGATTACATTTTAAAGCTTGGAATTTTAAGGAAATCTTAACATTCTTAAACTTGACATAAAGAAACTTGACTTAAAAAGAAAGTCTTTTGTTTTATAGATTCAGTTAAATGATAAGTAAGCATATAAATAATAAAGTCCCTAATTAATGTGATAGTTAATGCTAGATTTTTTTAGGCTATAAGATTTATAAGCTGAAATTTAAATTTTTAAGAAGCATGTCCTTAAAATGGTAACATCAATATACAAATTATTAAGAACATAAAAATGTTTCAACTGAAGCCTTTTTTTTAAAGCATAATTACAATGATAACCGGTTGACTTCTTGGATTGCTGACTACAGGGAGAACACATTCTCACCAAGCATATCATGTGCTTCATTTGTATCAGGACAGGTTCCACTGCTGATGTGAAATACATCTTATAAATACTCTGCGTTCACATGTCAGCTCAATTGTTTCTCTGGTATGAGCAATGGGCAGAGAGGAGGTGGAGGTGACCTTTAAGACATAATTCCACTCAGAGCTGGAGTCTTGATGTCCATGCTGAATTCTCACGTAACAGTGAGCAGCCTGGGCTCAGCTCATGGGAAATGGTATTGTGGCTCTAAGAGGCAAAAATAGATCCTTTATGATCCTGTGCTTCATTCAGAAACTTTACCATGTGATTGTGATACTTCTGGCATTTCCTGTTGGTCTTCCAAATTGGTCTTCTTTACAAAGTGAAACCTTCTCTACTGGGAACAGCATTGAGATATTCCTTGAAAACTGAAGTCATTTAATTCATTCTCGTATATTCTCAGCATCTTTAGAGATTGCTTATTATAGCTGTAAGCATTTCCTAAAAGAGAGAGAAAACCATTTTTCTATACCAGAAATTTAAAGAGAAGAAAACAAAATTAAGGGACTGTTTTAAAGTTAAACTATAATAGAAACTTTCCTTTCCTAACATAGGAAAGGGAAAATTAAAGGGCAAGAATAACCCTCAGGCAGAAATGGTATTTTTCACTGACAGCTTGTCAACCAAACAAGGTCAAGTTCACCTAAAGCTTCACATCCTGAACCGGTGAAGACAAAAGATGCTCTACCTGGCCAGCCTCACACTTCTCTGACCTTTACACACCTGCCTCCCCCAAGCCCTCTACAGTGGCTTTGAATGGAAGACTTTTCTTTTTTCAGTTACACTTTATGATAATGGACCAGAGAATTAATTTTTATTATAATAAATTTGACAATGTACTATTAATATCAGCACATGAATGTATTTTGAGTAATGCTTTATAATTATTAAATCACCTAGGCACCTGATTTTTCTACATGAAATAGTGGAATTTTTTTCTTAAGCTAATAAATTGCTGTAAAGCATGTGATTATAATACATACATCATTATATTTACAGTAAGAGCAGCAATGCATACAACCATAAAAAATACAAAGGATTTTATACTGTTTCAAATTGCTCAAGAAGCACATAAAACAAAATCTTATACCCCATCAGAATTAAATGACTAATGTCCTGATTAACTTCATACAAATTTTTATACCATATATCCGTAAATGTTGGTAGATTACAGCTGTCTACCTATGTGTGAAAGCTCTTCCTGATAGATGCTGGAAATCACATATAACTAAGCATATGGATTTTTCCTTTACACCCTTCTGAGTGGCTGCACAGTGCCAGAGTTAACTTGCGCTTTCATACTTCATGCTGTGTGTCTTGTTTGAATTACTTCTCGTGTGTTTGTGGGTCATCACTAAGGAAAGCAAGGGTTACTAGAGCACAATTTCTGTGATCATACAGTTCATCTGCTGAGATAGCTAATGTAGTATATATCATATATCATGGATATATTGTACAAAGGGAAGATTTATATCCCACTTGGGGTAAGGGGCATTGACTGGCATTTGATTATTCGCAAGATTGAACCATTTAAATTTTATGTATGGCTTATTTCTAAAATGTTTCTTTTGTTATTTAGGGGTCATCTTTGACAATGAGTAACTGAAACTGCAGAGAATAAAGCCAGTCTAAGGGAGGACTGCTGTATGCTTGCTGACAAGGACCTTACAACTCAGCAGTGGGAGTGAGCACTGTCTGGTGGAGCACAGTGTTTGCTTTTGTTTTTATTTGTTTGTTTTGTATTTCTGAATTCTAATGCTGTGAATAGCTTGTAGTAATCAGAAGTCTGTCACTCCTGTTGGCCCTATTGCCCATGCCAATATAATAAAAAAATATCTTTACATAATCCACCTGATAGAGATTAAGAGTCAGGCGGCTCTCACTGCAGATACTTTAGTCAGGATCACAGGAGCTCAGGAGAAATGTTGATCTGCCCAGATGGCTGTCACTGACTCATCAGGACTCTGGCTGACCACCTGCCTTTGTCCATGTCCTTTCATTGCCTGAGCCCACAACTGCTCACTCCCTGACTTCCTTAGAATTGTGGCAGGCGTCCCTTGAGCCTGGGTATTCTCAACTTATCAGAGACACCTGATTTGTTTAGATACACCTATCATGACCTGTACCTGTTTATGTAAGTCATCACTCAGTCTCATTCCAAACCTATAAATGTTGCTGTGACTCCAAGTGAATATTGTCAACTCTTTTCATGTGTCCTCCCCCATCTGCTATCTCCTTCCCATAAGTCTTAGTTTTATATCCTTCTTGGCACGTCCTCTTCATGCACTCATTTGCTCTTCTACACAAACAGGAGACCAAGAACTGGAGAGTCCTGACTTGAGGAGTGTTAGTGATTGTTGAGCCTTTGACACTCAAGCTAATCCCACCCAGACCTGAGTAAGTTTTCATCATTCTTAAAACCTGCAATACAGATATAACCTAGGTATGCCAGTATAGGGAGGGGGGAGCAGATGAAATCAAGGAGCAGCAAACATTGCAAGTGTGACTTGCTTGTGATTAGTGCTACATGTTTCAAAATGTACAACATAAGAGAAAATAGTAGTTGCCGCTTCAGGAATGAATATAGCTTTGATAATCTCTCTCCCTGGGGATGTTTAACTCCCTGTGCTCAATATAATAAACAAGGTCCTGCTTCATGTTTTTCTGTCTGTCCCCATTACATGTACCATTTAATGAGAAGAAAATATCTGTCAGTGACCTATTTGTTGGCAGGAATTGTTACAGTGTATTAAGGCATATTTCCCACAAGCTTTTGAGACCCTAATAAATGGGTAGCAGAGTCCTGGATGTTTCTGGAAAACCAAGATGAATAGAACACAGTTGCAGAAGTTATATAGATTCTAATACATTAGGAACTTAGGCCAAATACATTGATGGCCAGAACACTGTGACAGTTATAGTGTGCCCCTGAAGGTAAGTGAGTGGGGAAGTGCAGGAGCTCAGTTCTTAATTAAAAGCTGAAACAAGCAACACTAGAGCTTTTGATGTGATCATGAGTCCACAGTGGCGTATTTTGAAGGGGTTCAGTATTAGAATTTGAAAACATAATGTTCTTTTGGTACATTTGGTCCCTGAGGATGTTAAAACCGGAAACTCTATAGTTTATAAACCTTGCTATGAAATTGGAACACATGACACAGTGTTGGAAAGACACCAAAAGTTTGAAAAGCCAAATAGAGGAAACTTCAACTGGAGCTGAGAAGGTTGTTAGAATCAAAGTGGAGCAACTTTTGCTGATCTAACAATAAAAAAGGGGCCAAAAACTTATAAAGAACAGGATCCTGTGCATATTCCTGAAAGCAATGCTCATCATGAGGTGTCTACAGGCGCCACACCCCTGCACCATTCCAATACAACAAGCACTTCCACGGAAACATCTGCCCAGGAGCTGTCTGTTTGATCTTAGACTATCAACTCCATTTTTTATTGATCCTTATAGCCAAGACTGTTGTTTACAAAATAAATTATGTACTTTGCCTTATAGAAGATTTTCTTTCCTTTTTGTAGCAGCTACCTTCTTGTTTCTGGGGGGGGGGGGGGGGCAGCTAACCAGAAACAGCTTATAGAAGGAAAAGGGTTTATTTTGGCTGACAGATTCTATCTAGGGAACGTTTCATCATGGTGGGGAAAACGTGGCAGAGTAGACAACTGAGTGTCACCTTTTGTCACATTAGTAGGGAAGAAGCAGCAACAGTGAGCTAAGTAGCAAGGATGGCTCAATTACAAAATCCCAAGGAAAACCCTCAAGAACATATTTCCTCTAGTAAAGGTCTACCATCTAAATTGCCACCAGCTGGGGATTTAATAGGAAGCTTTATTACAAACACTTGAGGTTATGGTGACATTTGACATTCAAGCACATTCTGCCTTGGGCCATGGCCATCTCTTAATGCAAAATGCATTTCAGTAATACTTAAAAGTCCCAATAGTCTTTACCAGTGCCATCACTGTTCAAAAGTCCAGAGTCTCTTTTGAAACTCAAGACAGTCTCTTAAGAGTAAAATCAGAACACAAATTATATAGTTCCAACTCATAATGGCACAGAGTAAATATTACCATTGCAAAAAGAAGGAATAGCAAGGAAATATTGGACCAATGCAAGATTGCAAACCACAGGACAAATATCAAATTATTCAGTTCCGTGTCTGCCCCTGGGGACTCATGATGAAATACTCTAGGCTTCAAAAGGCTTGGGCTACATCATCCCTGTGATAGTTTGAATAATGTCCTCCAGTAGAATTTATTATAATTGTGTTTATTAACTTGTTAATTGTCTCCAGGCTTCTGGCTGGAGGAAATGTCACTTTGGCCTAGCCTCCTGGGGACTGGCTCTTTCTAATTTGGATGCAAAATGCTAGGAATAGATATGCAAAAGGAAAGCCAGAAGAGGGTCTGGCAGTTCTGCATTTTTATGAATTACAGTGTGCTTGCAGTGTGCTTGCTTGCTTGCTTCTGGAGGTGCTGTTTCTCTCTCTGCTTGCTTCTGTAAAAGGGGGCCAGCCTTCTTTCCTTAACTTCCCCTGGGTCTGTTACTTCAATAAATTCTTTCCTCCCCAAAATTGTGCCTGGTTTAGAGATTCATCCCAGCAGCATGTGACTGACTACAACAGTCCCTTAAGCTGTGCTGCTTGCTTCCTGGGCAGAATCCACTCTAGCCACCAGCTTTCCTTAGTGTCTATACCGTAGTCCTGGCTTCTCCAAACTTCTAGGGTCTCCATTGCAACCCAAAGTACATCTTTATGTAATAGGCTCACAGAGCATCATTGCAGGGAACTTGTCTCTGACTCACACTCTCCATATTGAGTGGTTCACTGAACCAAGACCACACCCAATATTCCCCCTCCCCATATCTGACATATTTTAAAAAATATTTTATTTATTCATTTTCGAGCAGAGATACAGGAGGGAGGGAGGGAAGGAGAGAGGGAGGGAGAGAGAGAGAGAGAGTATGCCAGGGCTGCCACCTTGCGTGTCTAGCTTATGTGAGTACTGGGGAATTGAAGCAAGTGCCTTAACCGCTGAGCCATCTCTCTGGCCCCATATCTGACATCGTAAGGCTTTCAAAACCAGTACTAGGAGAACTGCCAAATTTGTTAACTTGGAAGTATAAAGCTGAATTTGAGGAGCAGGAAATTTATGACTTATGACTTCAGACCTACTCTTTTCAAAAGAATCAGTATTGCTGTTATTGCCCCAAAGCAGAGCAGCTAACCTTTCTTAATAGTGATGATCTCTTAAACAGTAGCAACAGAAGCACCTTCAATCTCTGTGATCTTAAACTTAAAACCAATCTACACATTCATCTATGCTCAGCTTCATGACTTTTACATCCTCCTACTCCGTGGTTTTCATTGCATTAGTTCAAGAAACTTTGATAAATACACCTAAAAACGAAAACTATTTTTTGCTAGACTGAGTCATGAGCACATGGATTTTGTGCAATGAGAATGAACACTCAGAACGCCCAGTGAGAATGGTCAGTCACCCTGCTGAGATGGAAAATGGGTTCCTAACAGCAGTTAGATAAGAGGTATCAGCAGGACAGAAGGAAAAACACTCTGTGCAAACTGTCTTTCTAGGCAGGTGCACCTTCACTGCAATCAGCACATGAAAGAGACAGGCAAGAAGTGAGGGGGTTCCATCCTTCCCTGGTGTGGATCTGAGTGATGGAGAGAAACCTTGCTGTCACTTCATGCTCTGCCATCTGTCTACAAACCATGTGCCACTGCTCATTTGTCACCATGGCAACCAGGGAAATGGAATCAACATCTTTGGCAGACCAAGCACTTTTCCTTCTAAGGTTGACCCAACTCATGCTTCTCACTTCATTCACATGCACCCAACCAATCAGCAGCCACCTGGATCTATATGCACCCCAACACACAAACTAAGAATTGTTAGACTTACTGGATACTGAATAGAAAAGACCTCTTCAAGAAAGAGGAGATCCTCAGAGAGCCTTTGAGTCAAACTTGCCCCAAATCACCGGAAAAAAGCTTCTGCTCCCATATTAGTATCTGATACCCCTGACTTTGGAGGGAAAGTTTCTGTGCCTGCCTCTGAGGCTCAATACTATGGTTTCTTCTTTAAATTTTCAAAATTAGATGAGATCAGGCACGTTCAGTGTGGTATGGCCATTGACTAAATGCTAACAATGTTAACTGGCATAAAGATAGCATTGTTAGCAAATGGTGCTGGACAAATTGGATAAATACTTGCAAGAAAATGAAACTAGACCCCTCTTCTCACCATACATAAAAGTCAACTCCAAATGGATCAAAGACCTCAACATAAGACCTGAAACTCTGAAAACCCTGGAAGAAATAGTTGGGGAAACTCTCTAAGAGATAGGAATGGGGAAAAAACTTCCTGGACAAACTTCCAATAGCCCAAGAAGTTCAACAGTCACTTAACCAATGGAATCGCATCAAGCTCAAAAGCTTCTGTACAGACAAACATACCATACTTAAAGCCAATAGACCACCATCAAACTGGGGTTAACCTTTTCCAGCTACAAAACAGATAGAGGTCTAATAACTACTAAACAACCCTCTCACAAAACAGGGAACAGAACTCAACAGGGAATTCACAGAGGAAGAAATACAAATGGCCAACTCCCATTAGAGAAAATGTTCAATGTCATTAATAATCAGAGAAATGCAAATCAAAACAGCAATGAGATTCCATTTAATGCCAGTAAGAATGGCAATCATTAAAAATCTACTAATACATGCTGATGAGGTTATGGAGAAAAAGGGACCCTCATTCACTGTGGGTGGGAATGCAAACTTGTACAACCACTATAGAAAGCAATGTGGAGGCTCATGAACAGGATAGGTATAGAGCTACTGGCAGACCCGGCTATCCCTCTACTGAGCATCTACCCCCAACTTTCCTCACCAAAGTTCAGAGACATTTGCTCAACCTTGTTTATAGCAATTCATAATAATTCATAATAGCGAGGAATTGGAATCAACCCAAATGCCCATCACTGGATGAATGGATATCAAAGTTGTGGTACATATACACTATGGAATTCTATGCAGCTAAAAGGAAAAATTATATAATGAAATCTAAAGAAAAATGGATGGACTTGGAGCAGATCATTCTTAGTGACCTCACATAAGAGCAGAGAGCCAAGTATCACATATTCTCCCTCATCTGTGGTTCCTAACCAGGTTAAGCCTGAACATTAAGAAAATCTGTCAGTGAATGGACAGACTGTAAAAGGGGGTGGGAAGTTTTGGGGGGAGGAATGGGAGGGTGGAGACACTCATACAATAAACTAAACTAACAAAGAATTGACACCATAAAAACCTAGCTTTAATGCAGTAAGCTCCTGAGGAAGCTGAGGGCACCACCTGGTATGATGGACCATGGATAAAATGGGAGGAAGCCTAACCTCAAGAATAATTGCTCAGGCCTGCATCTCCCTGTCACAGTTATTGGTTCCTTCCCACACTGAGCTGTTGATCAAAAAGACCCACAAGGTCCGAAAATGTGACAGACTTCTGTCAAAACTTTTGAATACCTGCCCCAGGCCTAAGGTAAGACCCTATTTGTCATGGTTTGATACAGGTGTTCCCCACAAACAATTGAATGTGTTCTGATAGATCGATCCTCAGCTGATGGAAGTTTGGGTTTTACAACCTCGATGAAGCTGTGTTGTTGGGGGTGGGCTTCTGGGGGTTATAAGCCAGCTTTCCTTGCCAGTGTTTGGCACACCTTCCTGCCGCTGTTTGCAGTGCTGTGGCAGAGGTGACGTCCAGCCCTCTGCTCATGCCATAGTTTTCCCTGCCAGAATGGAGTCTCCCCTTGAGTCCATAAGCCAAATAAACCCATTCCTCAACAAGCCGCTTTTGTTTGGGTTCTTCCTGTGCAGCAACTAGAAAGTTGACCGCAACACTATTGCTGAATAAATTGCAAAGTGTCCTCAAACAACACCAAGAAATCCTTCTAGATCCAGAACGGTAACCAGCTCCCAGACGGTAGCATGTGTAGAATTGGAAGGCGTTTCATGAGCTGCCAGAGGAAATTGGTCAATGATATTTGGAGAAAGCAGAGACCACAGCTGTACAATATATACAGTTGTCACAAGAATGCTGAACACACGGATGTATGGAAGAGAACAGCAATTCAAGAAATGCTCATCTGTGCAATAGTGGTACTAAACTGAGGAGGGTAATAAATGGATTAATGATTGGCTAAGAGATCCACTTAGTGACAAGGAACCCTTAACTGGAACTGTGATCCATGGCATAATCCTATGGGGACCAAGATCTCTGGTTCCTAGCAGAAATTCCCACTACCAGAGAACTATAGAGAGGCTACACCCATTAGAAGCTAGCCAAAATAGCAATGTTGTCTCATTTAACCTATATTGATTGCACTCTCTGATGGAGATTCTGTTTGTTTTGTTCAGAAGGCATTGAGAGAACCAGGAAAACCCAATTCTACCAACAAGACATTGGATGATGGCTGACATCCTGGCAGGAGACAAACCACACCTAGCCTTCACACAGGGCCAAATGAAACCTATGAGAAAGTGAGGAGATGAACAGGAGACCATTCACCACAGCAAGTCTGATAACCCATGAAAGGTCAATGGAGACAGACACCAATGATACCCAACAAAACCCAGGACAAATATGCAGAGATACTTAAGATCTCAATAACAAAGCAGACTCAAAATTCACTATGACTCAGGAAACTGAGCGGAAGACAGGGTGGAAAGAATGTAAGAGCCATGGTCGGGGAGAATATCCAGAGACATTGCCCCCCTCAGCAATAATACACAAGGGGGAAGAAAAAAAAAAAAGGAAAAACTGGCTACCTCTGATGAAGTTCATAACCCCCTATCCTATGGACAGATCCAGTACCCCAGTGGGTAGGGGCAGAGAGGAGGGAAACGGGGACATATTCACAAGATTTGCCCATACAATATATAAACATTCATAATAAAGATATTTTATTAATTCAAAATTACTATAACTGGAAGTAGCTCCAAGGCCTCCAGTCTAATTAGAGTATGTTCATGTGGGGAATAGGGGAGGGGAGAAAAATGGGTAGACAGCTCTAAGGCTCCTACAGTCCCCTGTGGATAAATTGTTTCCCCAGTTTTGAATCATTGTCAAAAAGTCATAATCTCAATAGGATCATAGTCAAGTATTAAGACATGAACATAAAAAGAGGGCTAATGGAGAAATGAAATCAGCAGGAATGTAAAATGGGATAAGAGAGGGTAATAGGTGGCAGATGTCATCAAATGAACAATAGGAGATGGAAATTGGCTAGTCAGTGTAGGGTAACAAGAACCCAAAGTGATCAGCTTTCTCCTTCACAAATTGTGAGAACTGTTATTGAAACTGCAATGAGAACTTGGTATTTTCTCTTATTTCTTTGCTTCCTGGAAAGTTACACCCCAGGGGAAAGATACCTAGAGGATTAACCTTAAATCCTTCCTAAAGAACTAAGATTTCTGAGAATACTGGCCTTTTCCCAGAAAGCCTATGTATAAACCTGCTAAACCTGGACTTTCTCCTCTAAAGGAATTTACCTTCCTATAAAAACTCCACTCAGAGTCACCTGATGGGTACTTCTCCTCCCCTCTGGAATCCCACTATAGCCTTCCCCTTCTTTCAATACCTAACAAAAGTCCTTCTAAGTTTCACCTCATATGGTCTATAGATTTCATTCAGCAAAGTCATAAGACAAAAGCCCATAAAGGCCACTCATTCAGTGGAAACTCTGTGTGACCCTGACTGCCATCTCTGCTCCTGAGTTACTGCCCCCCAAAGACTTAGAAAGACTCCATTATTCTCAAAGATACCTCAAAATTTACATATCAAAAATAAATTATATACATGTATGAAATTGTCAAGAATTAAAATTAAAATTGAAAATGTTAATCATAACCAGTATGTAGATATTGGTGTGATGGTTTAATTCGGTGTTCCCCCCAACTCGTGTGTTCTGAATGCTTGTTCCCCATCTGGTGGAACTTGTTAGGTTGGGCCTTACCTCGAGGGGTGTGTTGATAGGGGTGAGCTTAGGGGTGTTAGAGCCAGTTCCTCTTTGCTAGAGTCAGCTCACTCTCATGCCACAGTTTTCCATCTATCATGGCTGAGGTGATATCTAGCCTCTGCTCAGGCCACATTTTCCCCTGCCATCATGGAACTTCCCCTCACCAAAAACCAACTTTGTACCCACCTGCTGCTTTTGGAAGGGTGCTTTGTGCCAGCAACACAAAGTTAACTATAATAATGGGTTAGCCCAATTTTTGGTTGAATGATTAGAAATAATGAGATTGAATCCAGTAGAAAACTGTAAGATGAACAAACTTGCTAATTTCTCCAGAGACTCAGAGAATTTCTCCAAGGAATAACAATCAGTGTTGATACAAACTTAAAGGCAGCTGGCTGGTGACAAAGATAATAAAAAGACAGAATGGTTACTACTTATAGATGGTTTGGTGGGAATATCTATTTCCTAAAAGGAGAATTGACATCTGTACATAGAAGCTGATCAGATATAATACAAAGCCAGAAAGCAGAGCATGCAGAGGCCTTGACTTTAGTTTTCTAATACTGTGTGACCAAAGGCCACCCCAGAGCAGCACATGCTTGTCATCTCATCCATCCTGTGGCCTTGGATGGGACACATGATGTGCAAATGTGTCCTGACCCCATGCTGTTAACCATAAGATGTCTGGTGCCTGTGTTTCCCTTGAAGCCTCAACTAAGAAAGAATTTACTTCCAGAGCTCCTGTATTTGTTGAAATTAATCTGCATGGCCGCTGTCTTTTTAGGCATTGGCCAGAGGCTGCCCTGAGAACTCAGAGATAATTCATCTTGGGTCATACTCTGTGATTCTGGATTTAGGGAATCTTTTTTTTTTAATATATATTTATTGTCCATAATGAGTTACATTATTTAGTGGGCAAACCATGCGTTGTTATCTCGAATTCCCCAATTCCCCCCTCCCCATCCCTGATCAGTTGTATATCCTCCTCCGTGGGCTGTCTGTATTAGTCCTTGTAGCAAGGGATCCTGTATATCTTAGTACTCATCCCGGTCTGATTTAGGGAATCTTAGTACCCATTAGTAGTAACTCATTAACTAGGCCAGACTTACTTCAATAGCATCCTGTGACAAGCTCAAAGTCAAGTGGTGAGGTTACTGTGGGATGATCTCCAATGGTAGTCACAGTCCCATGCACATGAACAAGAATCTTGGGGAAAACCAAGCCTTTTACTTGCCACAAAAAGAAAGGAAGTAAGGAGAGACTTCATGCAAATTGGAAGCTCTAGGCATGAATCCATGTTTTATATCTTTATGCAAGAATCAAACACTTAAGTACATAAGGAAAAGTTGTGACACTGAAAAATAGAACTGAAAGAATATGTAAACTTTCTTGCTTAATTTAATCAGGAATTAAGTCATTGTTTAAATAAAAATATATTTTCTCTAATCTCAAATGAGGATTATTTCTGATGCTTAATAATGATTGAGAGCCTTATAGATTAATAAACTCTTTACTGTTGATACCCTGATTAACACTGCATATTTTACACTCAGGGCTATCCATCATTTTTCAGTGGGCTCCAATTAATTGTGAATCATTGTGTGTAAGTATTACATCAGACACCATTTTGGAATCTTTATGGGAAATCATGATGGCAGCATCATTGAAATTGTAATGGCAGCTGCAATCATGATGACACTCTCTAGTGGACAGTACAAAAGCCATAATTGTGCCACATCACACAATAGTGACTGTGATTTTAGAATCTGATTTGATCATTCTTTCAGGGTTTTGTTGTTGTTATTGTTTATTTTCTCTTGTTTTGCTTTTTAGTTTCTGGAGATGGCCCAAAGGTCCAGTGTGGTGGTTTGAATGTATATTCCCCAATGACTCAGGTGCTAAAATTACTCTTGTGACTTGGATCACCAGCCACCTTGCTGGTGGAGGTGTCATTGGGGGCAGATCCAGCTGTATAGTGTCATAGCAGGAAGTTCTGAATTCAGCCCAAAGGTATAAGAGGGCAGTCTGAGCTCAGCAGGTTGGGATATCAATGTCTTGATTTCTTAGTTAATGTGTAAACCTTAATATGTTAAAATGGTCAAAATCTTATTCATGTTTAAAAGTTAAATTTGCTTTCTTCTTTAAAGGGAAGGATCCCCCGTATGACTGTGGTGGCTCCTCTCATGCCAGGATCTCAATACACTTGAGACATGAGAGCCCAGCTGAAGAATGAGCTATCCATGGTCCCCTACTACAAAGACTGATACAGACGGCCCACAGAGGAGGATATCCAGCTGACTGGGGATGGGGAAGGGGGGCAACGGGGAATTGGGGATAACAACCCATGGTTATTAATAAAAAATAATAATAATAAAAAATAAAGGGAAGGATCCCTCTAATCTTATAGCAGGTGTGGGGAGTACAGACAACTCAATGTCCCAGGCCTGACAGGTCTGTTACATTTGGAATTATTCTGTTTGTTATGAATGTGATTTTCTAAAAGCTTGTATGGTTTTTCTTCATCTATACACTTTCCTCATACACATTCCTCATACACTTTCATCTTTTCATAAAGGTAAAATGCATAAAATAGTAAAGATGTATTAGTCAACCCAGCCATCTTCATTGACATGATTTATGAGCATGCTTTTAACATGTGTCCTTTAACTATTATGTATTGTTTTGCCTAGTCTGTGACCTTCACCCTTTAACCTAACTTATTTTTTGTTTTTGTTTTTGTTTTGTTTTTCGAGGTAGGGTCTCACTCTAGCCCAGGCTGACCTGGAATTCACTATGTAGATTCAGGGTGGCCTTGAACTCATGGTGATCCTCCTACCTCTGCCTCCTGAGTGCTGGGATTAAAGGCATGTGGCATCACGCCCGATCTAATTTACTTTTGCCTGTAGGAAAAAGTGCTGATTAGGCTTAAAAACAAGGAAGAAACTTTTCACAGTATCTCTTGTTTCAATCAGTTCTTGTGATAAAAAGATTGCATTTGTTATTTTTCGGTAAAAATCTTCATGTCTTAGCAACTTGAAGTCACAACAAAGTGTTTTTCTATTATCTTCTATTTCTTTGATAGAAAAACTCCTTTTTGTTAATAGAAAAAAAGAATTTTTTTCTGTAGTAATTTCTGTGAGGCATTTCACTGGAAAAAAACAATTGTCAAATTCAAGAGTTAGATTATATGGTTTCATTTTAAATAATGACATAAAAAAACAGACTAAGACAAACATGTATCCATTTGTAACCCCATAATAATAGTTCACAAATTAATACACTTCATATATAATATTTAAAACAGAGTAGCATGCCATTTGGTTTATTATAGGACTTTGAAAGTTACAAAAATCGAGGACAAATTCTTAACCAATAATGCAAGTGCTTGGTGTATTTTAGTTTAGTAACTTTGGTCTAGATCTCACCTTAGTATTCAACATCATTTTTCTTCTATGATGATTTATGTGTTTTAACTTTTACCTTATGATCTATTACAAATTCTAAATGCTCTACTAAATCCCTCTAGATAAATAAATCATTTAAACATAATTCATTCACAAAACAAGAAAGTAACAGTAGCAATAATTCAATAGCCAATAAAACCTCCTGCTTATTTTGCTTATGTTTCGCAGCATTGATAACAATTTACATTTCAAAATTATTGTAAACAATTGTGAACTGAAAAGAAGCTTCAGTATAAAAGGAGAACCTTGTGGATTAAACTAATGCCAAGTCATAAAATAATGGTACAAAATGGGATTACATTTGAATGCATCCTACACCTGGAAAAAGGTGACTTTAATTAATTCAAACATATTTTAATGTCTCCAAAGTATTGAATGGTGAGAGAGAGAGAGAGAGAGAGAGAGAGAGAGAGAGAGAGAGAGAGAGAGAGAGAGAGAGAGAAGTATGCTGCTTTGCTCTCATCTCAACTCACTAAGTGATTTAGGATTCCCATTTGATGATGACGGCGAACATTGAAATTTTACATTTACACACAAAACATCTACTTGATTGGAAAAAGGGGATTGAGCGCCAATAAAACAAAGGATTCCAAGTGCTTTTTGTAATTGCCACTCACTGGAATGCAAGCCATGCTAGAGGTTAGTGGCAATATGGACATAACAGTTGATGAGGCTTTGTCATGCTTACCATTTTTGGGAGGCAAGGATCATAGGGCGTGGAGAGTGGACAGTGATATTGACTTAGACAGGGGAAGAAGTCAATAGCAAATCAAAGGAAGATCTATGGGCTGGAGAGATGGCACAGCGGTTAAGGCACTTGCCTCCAGTGCCTAAGGGCCCAGGTTCAATTCCCCAGGACCCACATTTGCCAGACCCACAAGGTGGTGACCCTGGTGCATTATCAATCTCTCTCTCTCTCTCTCTCTCTCTCTCTCTCTCTCTCTCTCTTTCTCTCTCTCTCTCTTGTAGTCACCTTTCTAGTTGCTGCACAAGAAGAACCCAAACAAAAGCGGTTTGTGGAGGAATGGGTTTATTTGGCTTATGGACTCAAGGGGAGACTCCATTCTGGCAGGGAAAACGATGGCATGAGCAGAGGGCTGGACATCACCTCTGTTACAGCACTGCAAACAGCGGCAGGAAGGTGTGCCAAATACTGGCAAGGGGGAGCTGGCTTATAACCCCATAAGCCCACCCCCAACAACACAGCTCTAGTGAGGTTCTAATTCCCGAATTGCCATCAGTTGAGGATCGATCTATCAGAACACATTCAATTGTTTGTGGGGGACACCTGGATCAAACCATGACAGTCCGCCCCTGGCCCCCACAAACTAATAATCATACATGATATAAATACAATGCATTCAGCTCAACTCTTAAGTCCCCACAGCTTTCAACTGAGCCATAATACCAAAAATAAACCCGTAATGGCACAGAACATTCACACTGTAAAACATGAGGCATGGCAAAAACAGATTGAACCAATACAAGATTTGAAATAAGCAGGATACCATGAATCTCTAACTCCAAGTTCAATGATTCTGCCCCTCCAGCTCAGCTACTCACAGTCTGGGAAAACTTCATTCAGTGCTGGAAGCTCACCTTGGCCCCCATCCATAGTCCTGGGATTCTTTGGGTCTCCATTGCAACCCACAGTTCATCCTCGTGGCTCCATTGGGCTCCATGCAGGCAACCGAGCACACCTGCTTCACATACTGATAGCCATTTTTCAAAAACAAAACTGTGTTGCAAATCCAAGGACCCTCTCTTCTTACATTTGCCATACTCCACAGAACCAGGTGGGCTACCAACTTGTTAATCCAAGGGGGAACAAAGCATTCAGGTCCCTTACTTCAAAGGATCTGCATTCTTCCTGTTGTTCTAATGCAGTCCAGGGGGCCAAGTCTCAATAGTTGTAATCTCTCAAACAATTGCAGGTGAATGGGCAGCAGTTTCGACCCAAAGATCTTTCTTTCTGTGCCATCTCCATCTGCTCACACCAGTCCATCTTTACGTAAAGCAACCCTGCACAGGTTTCCAGGACACAGGCAGGCAGAGTGCAGCAAGCCTCGCAAAACTGCTTCTGGCACAGTCCTGACAAAGTTCTTTCTCCCCCTCAAAAGCCAAACCTCACAGTCCATAGTTCTCATTACATTCAGGTCTTTTAACTCTGACCATCACGCTGTACTCACAACACTGCGAGGCACTTCTTAGGACAAGCTTTCCAATCTGTCCATATTCCTTCTGCAGATCACTTGCAAAAGCCCAAAGCCACAAGGTCAGGGTTCTAGCAGCAACAAATGAGCCCACGTCCTGGTACCAAAACTGTTGTAGTCAGCTTCCTTGTTGCTGCGCAGATAGAACCCAAGCAAAGGCAGCTTGTGGAGGAATGGGTTTATTAGGCTTATGGACTCAAGGGGAGACTCCATCTTGGCAGGGAAGACAATAGCATGAGCAGAGAGCTGGACATCACCTCTGCCACAGCACTGCAAACAGCGGCAGGAAGGTGTGCCAAACACTGGCAAGGGGAAGCTGGCTTATAACCCCCATAAGCCCACCCCCAACAACACAGCTTCCTCCAGGTTGTAAAACCCAAACTGCCATCAGCTGAGGATCGATCTATCAGAACACATTCATTTGTTTGTGGGGGACACCTGGATCAAACCAACACTCTCCTTGAAAATGAATAAATAAAATATTTTAAAAAATAAAAAAGGAAGACCTATGACACATGGCTTACTGAGTCAGTTATGAGGCTTGAATGATATCAGCATAAATGAAAGTTATTAGGTATGTGAATAAATTTAAGACTTTAAAAAGGGTATTGGGTCTTATTTGTTAACCAATAGTTCACTGTTTTCCAAATATAAAACCAAGTATTAGCATTTCCCTCAACCATCTTGTCTACATGTTTCTGTCTTTGATTTATTTATCTTGACATTTAGTTTCTTGACAAACTATATGAGTGAACGCAGATAGTGTCTTCTTCCTTAAGTCTATGCTTCTGTTTAAATTTATACTTCCAAAAGTTTTATTCCATATTATGGTAGCCCTTCTTTCAAAATTTGGTCTCTTCTACTTTAAAATTTAAAGTAGCAAATTTCTACTAACATAGGAAATTTAAAGTAGACACTTAAAATTTATGTGATTCATATTCTGGCCACAATTTATGAAAGTTTTTTTTTTTTCTTGAGGCAGGGTCTCACTCTAGGCTAGGCTATATTGGACTCATTCTGTAATCCAGGTTGACCTTGAATTCACAGAAATCATTCTATGTTAGCCTCCCAAGTTCTGAGAATTACAGGCATGAACCATCATGCCCTGCCAGTTATGAAACTTTGCATGTACTTTCCAATATTTCTGCCTTTCTGGAAGGTTCTTCCCCTTTCTCTTCTCTAAGTTCTATACACTGATCAACTCTTGCTAATCAATGATTCCCTTACTATTGTGTCTCTAAAATAATCTACCATCTCTATGCTTCTTGTTGCAGTAAATATTTCCTTTTTTGTCCTAAGTAGAACACGTTATGCTAATGAGTATTTTTCTTAATCTTGATTTAATGTTTATTCTCTCTTTCATTCTGTCCCTGATAATAGAGCTCAGAGTAGTGCCGCATTTTTATTCACTGTGGAGTCTAGCACAAAGCTTTTCATGTAACAGGTAAATGAAAAGAAGTTACCAAAAAATGTAAGAATGTCTGTGGCTTTCAATTGC
>PVHP010037237.1:0-17477 GCA_004024765.1 Zapus hudsonius
GGTGATGTCCAGCCCTCTGCTCATGCCATCGTTTTCCCTGCCAGGATGGAGTCTCCCCTCGAGTCCGTAAGCCAAATAAACCCATTCCTCCACAAGCCGCTTTTGTTTGGGTTCTTTCTGTGCAGCAACTAGAAGTCTGACCGCAACAAGCATGTTTCCAGAGTTCTACTGCATAGCCATACCTCTGAATCTATTTCCTTGGGCTTTGTATCCCTAAAGTCAACCATGGGTTGAATTATTAGGAAAGAACAGGTTTTCTGAATTAACCATGTGCAGATTTGTGTCTTGTCGCTCTTCTCACTGTATCAACATGTGTAGTGTGAGCCGTCTAGAGATGACCTTACATAGACAGGAGGATGGCATAGAGATATATAAAGATGGAATTTCATACGAGGGACTTGAGCAACAGCTAATGTTGGCATCTGGGGATAGACAGCATCATCCCATAAACAGGGAGTCCTGATGAAATAAAAGGGAAGGATGAGGAGGTGTGATGGCACACTCTGGCCTCTGCTTTGCATCCACCAAGAGATGAGAAACGCTTCCCTCCACGCAATTCCACCACCATCTGCAGTCTCATCACAGGTCCAGAATCAATAGATCCAGTGGACCACGGACAGAAACCCTGGAAACCATGAGCCAAATTCAATCCTTCCCCCTGGAAGTTGCATGCCTCAAGTATTTGCCACAGGGAAGAAAAGCCCAACAGAACTGGAGAGTAATCAAACGCAGGTGCTTTGGGCTCATCTAATCGGGGAGTAAAATAAGAAGGATTAGCAGAAGTAGATTCAGCCATGTGGGAGTGGGGAGAATGGAGGTAGGATGGGCAGCTTAGGAATATTTCCTCCATGACATCTTGAGAGCTGGTTTGGAGTTTGCAGCTGGGGACCTGCCCAGCTCCCTATACACCCTTCATTGAGGCACACTCCTCTACTGGGGAGGGCTGTTTCCTTCAACTGAAGATGCAACTTTGGAAAGATGATTAGTGGAGCTGTAAGGGAGGAAGGGAGACATCCACTTAGCCAGGCTGATCAGGTGAATCAGCCCTGGAGATCAGTTGGGTATCAGATGTCATAGCCAGATCGCCCTCACATCCCTCAGTGACAGTTTGTAAGGCTCCAAAATAGCAGAAGGATTAGGAAAAACATGTCCCTGAAGGCTGCGTCCCAGGCATTTGTTTACAGACATAAACACACACATAAGATTACTGGACTTATATATAAGATATAGCTTAATGTATATTATATCTTATATATAAGATATATATCTTAATATATATTATATCTTATATCTAATATATTAAGATATATATCTTTATATTAGCAATATACACATATATCTTATATATCTTATATACAAGTTTAAGATATACATGTATGTTTATATATACATATATATGTAACATGTGTATATGTATGTGTATACATACACACATACTGGTACCAAGGCCCAGGACATGGCCTTCAGTGACAGTGTCTCCCATACAATTCCTTCTGACCTATGAGACTTGGCTGGATGAGCCCAGATGCCAAGCCTGCCCACTTGGGGGACTCGCTATATGTAAGAGGGTTTCATGGATCTATACAAGCAAGGGCCAATAATGTTCTTTTAAAATCTGTATCTATACTGAGTATGTCCAGATGTTTTTTTCTTGTTGTTATTCCCTAAACAATGCAGCCTAACTGCCATTCACACAGAATCAGGTATTAAAAGTCATTTGGAGATGGTGTAAATGATACAGGAGGGTATGTGGAGGCTCTATGCAAATACCTGAGAATATGCAGCTTGTGATATCCAAGGGGGGGTTCTAGAAGAGTACCCCACTGATTTTGAGGGATGATTGTATTTATCTATCTGCACATCTCTGCATCTTTTTCTCTGTCTACCTGACCTAATCAAATACCTACAACAGCCGAGGTCGAGTCCATAGATAAAGAGCAGAGGCCCTTGCAGCATGGACATGCAGCCCTGTGGAGGAATCACAGTACATCTGTCTCAATCTGGGCTCAATCCAGAACCTTCCCAAAATCACCCAGCTCCATTACCTTTCCAGTTCCCTTTGAAGTACTCTGGCAAATAGCATGTGGTGTGTCTTCCCTAAACAAGTGATTCTCAACTTTGGGTATTTATTTTATTCTCACCACTGATCTGCTGTGTCTTGGTACCATCCATAGACTTGTACTTTCAACCTAGTGAGGAAAAGGTCTATCCTCAAGAAAGAATATCAACCCTTTGGGGTGAAATGCAGCCCCACCTTGGAAACACGGCTGTATACAGTCACATAGGTAGTAATGCATGGTTGCTTAAGAATATTTTAAAAAGTTATGTTTGTGTTAAAATATTTATACCAGTTAGTTTATCTTAAAAATAAATAAGAACCCTAAGAGTCCCAGGAGGAGAAGCAGCTCATCACCCAGGGAGCCAGACAGATGTGCTCTGATGCATCTGGACTCCCACTCAACACTCCATCCACATCCACATCTGTGGCTGTGTCCCAGCAGCCACCAGATCCATCCCACACTGCCTCCCTCACTAATGAGCAGTGCTGGGGGAAAGCCAGTCTCCCTAGAGCCAACTGGACAGCAGAAAGGTGACCCCCCCCACACACAGGAGTCCTTTGAGGCGCAGAGGGGGTGGGTGCTCCCACTGCTGCTCTCAGAGATCACCTTCCCTTCTCAAGTTCAAGGCGGGCTGTAAGGACTCACTCGACAGCACACTGTCTACCTTTTCCAGTTTCTACAAGTCACTTGCCTTCTTTGGCTAGTGGCCCTTTGGAGCAGGTGCATCACACTGACCTTAACCTGTTTCCACAGCAATCTATCCCTCTCTGGCACTGAACCGCTCTTCTTATTCCTTTACTATGACTCCCCTTTGTGATCTCATTGAGCCCATCCTTGTGACCTGGGATAATTTCCCATCTCTAAGTCCTAGACTCATTGACATCTGCAAGGTCCAGTTTGCAGTGAATGTTAATGCTCACCAGGGTCATGCATTAGAACTTGGATGTCTTTGAATGGGTATCATTCTGTCTAACACACAAATCATTGCATGCAGGGTCTGACCAGTCAATTTAGTTTACCTGAGACTACTGACTGAGACTACAAGCAAACCCTACCTCTGAGAATCTCCTTAACCCTGTGCAAATGGGGGTGGTTGGTCACCCTATATGTTGTCAAGATCAGGCCACAACCATAAGCATGTGCAAATGCACACTTATTGACATAGCTAGCAGCACATGTCTTCCTGTCTGGCTTGCATCCTCAGCTTGCCAGACCCAGACCAGGGTTCTCTACCTGACACTCCTGCTCTGGAACTATCCAGCTCCTAAGAGTTCCTCCTGGGATTGAGCTTCTGCCTCACGAACACCAGGTCAGGGTGAGTTGATCTCCCCTCTTGGATTCTGACTTTTCAGACACTGCACAGAGTATAACCAGGCCCTGTCCTTACTGAACCAGAGTCTTTGACACCTGTACTGGGGTTCAAGAAATGTTTGCAGATCTAAACTGAAGAGAATGATCCGCATGCCCACCTGGGAGGAGGCCAGGGAAGTATATGTAGGTAGATGAGTAGAGAGTTGCCATATGAACAGGTGATTGAGGACCAATATGCCAAGAGTGTCACAGATTCTACCAGTATCTGGAGAAAGAGTAACATAGTTATGTCACTTTTTGTCTGGTGACCAGAAGGGAAGGGGAAAAAAAGGAAAGCAGAATGAAGGGAAGGGAAGGGAGGGGAGGGGAGGGGAGGGGGGAGGGGAAGGGAAACAAATGTGGGTGGCCTTCAGCCTGGACCACATGCCCACAAACAGCTCCAGATCCAGGGGTGGGATTCTTCTGGAATTCCAGCAGAGAAGCCATGTGAGCCAAGCACAGCCCACACCCACATCAGTGGAGAATGCCTGTCATGCATTTTAATCTCTGAGAGTTCTGGGCTGATATTTGTCAGCCTCAGAGAAAAAGCCACTTTTATTTTTTTTTTTCTGCCCTTCTCACTCACATGCCGGGCAGGCGTCTTACTTTTTCTTTTTTTCTTTTTGGCTGTGAAGGGCCTCCATGTTTCTTGGCAGCACACATTTTTGGAGCTCAGCCCCTTCCTGAGTCAGAGAGCAGAAGCAAGAGAGCTCCTCTGGCCTTGCTGGCAGGTGGGCGCCTGTCCCAGCACCACCACACTGGGACAGGAGTGGGGATTTTTCACTTCCAAAAGTCCAAAGGAGAGGAAGTTCTGCTGAGGGCCAGAAGCAGCTGCCCTTCCCTGTTCCCAGGAGCTCTCTCTTTCTTTCTGCTCCATCACCAGTAAACTTCCACTGCCAACTCTATGAGCAGAGTCATTGGGACCTTTTAGTATTGCCAGTTGGTGACACATCTTTGTCTCTGACAGCCTGTCTTTCTAGGATCCTAGTTGGGAGCTTTATGGGTATCTAGAGAGATCGGAACTCAAGGCCACCCAATAATGTGCCTCCATTGTTAAAAGACCACTTGCTGAGACTAATGTGCGCATGCCTGGGCTTCTCCTCATCCATGGGCTTCTTCCCCTAATACAGCCTATGAGGGTGAAGAGCACCACCCAACCCTCACCTTGTCCCATCGTAGCTGCATGATCTGCAGAGAGCTACGTCTGTTTTTTGAGCCTCAGTTTCTCCATTAGTAAGGAAAGGTGCTGTTTATACATGGTTTCCAAGGCCCCTTTAAAAATATTTTATTTATTTATTTGTAAGGAGAGATGGGGTGGGGGAGAGAATATGGGAGTGCCAGGCCTCAGGTGGCTGTAAACAAACTCCATCAGGCTTTTGTTGTTGTTGTTGTTGTTGTTTTGTTTTGTTTTTCGACATAGGGTCTCACTCTAGCCCAGGCTGACCTGGAATTCACTATGTAGTCTCAGGGTGGCCTTGAACTCATGGTGATCCTCCTACCTCTGCATCACAAGTGCTGGGATTAAAGGCGTGCGCCACCATGGCCGGCGAAACTCCAGATGCTTGTGCCACTTTGTGCATTGGTTTTATATGGGTACTGAGAAATCAAACCCAGGTCATTCGGCTTTGCAGGCAGGGGCCTTAACCACTGAGCAATCCTTCCAGTCCTAAGGTCCTTTTGAGCATTATGGAGTGCCTAGTTGTTAGGGATCATAAGCATCTTTACCCAGAGGAGGAGATGACATTGGGAAATCCCCTTCTGACAGTTATGCAGTGGCACATTAACCATCTGCCAGAATCCTGGCTTGGGCTCTTCCATGGATGAAACTGTGCCCCCTGGCTGCATGGAAATAACCCATTATGGTGACCATATGTCCTGGGCTTCCTTGGATAGGTACGGTTTCAAATATTCTGTCCCATCATCAAACCCTGTGTCAGATCATGTATCTTGGTTTTTGGTTCAGAAAATATGGTCACCATATGGCAAATAGAAGTCCACCACTGTGGCTGGAAGGATTGTCTTGCCCTCCAGGAAGACCAGTGTCTTTCCTCTGGGTTCCACGTGTCCATGTCCAAGCCTGTGCCCTGTGCTGAATGTGAGTAATACTTCAGGAGTTAGATATGTTCTAGAGTAGAAATCTTCCTGAAAAATGGGCATACATTTTTGTGAGTGTATGTGTGTTGTGGGGGTGTCTGTGCGTATGCAGGTGGGTGTACTTGCTCACTGTAGATGTATATGTGTGTGCACACACATGTGGAAGCCATCGGTTGACACCGGGTGTCTTCCACAGTCACTATCCCACTAATTTATTGAGGTCTCTCACTTGAATTCAGAGCTCACGGATTCAGCTTTTCTAGGCAGCCAGCTTGCCTGAGGAATCCATTTCCTGTGCACTGGTGCAAAAAGCAATTGCCACACCCACCTGCCATTCAGTGAGTGCTGGGGATCCAATCTCTGGCCCTCACTCTGGCTTGGCCAGGGGCATACATTTATAAGTTCCAATCTTTTAAAATAGAACCAGGAATCTTAGCATCCAAAGAAGTAATTGTATATTTATTTATTTATTTTCTCATAGTTCTCTTTCTCCTCTCCATCGACTCTTCCTTCTCTTTTCTGTCTCTTCTTCTCCCTTCTCCTTCATCAAATTGCCCATTCAGGCCTTCTATGAGCTCCAGACTGGCACATGCCATTTACTGGAAGAAAGCAGGTTCCACAGGCAGCGTTTGTAATTGAGCCAACTCATAGCCAGGAACAAGATATGAAGTAAAAATGCTCCATTCCAAACCTGCCTGTCACTGAGAAGCAGTTCTATAACCATGTCATCCTTTATAAATACACATTTACATTGTAACTGCTCAGATGCTCTATGAACTAGGGAAGGAAAAGTCCCTTTTATTAGAGGTTTTAAAGGCAACAAAATCTATCTTGTGGTCTTTGGGGAAAAAATAACTTCAGCCACTTTGCAATTATTTTTGTTCAATGCTTCAAGGACCAGATCTCTCCTATAGGTCTCTTCTCCTTCCAGATGTTTTGAGGCAAGAAATTTCCCAACTGTTCTCCAAGCCAGCTTCTACACTAATGGTCATGCTGAGCTTGAACCAATGTTATCAATGGCATCTACTTATTGATGGTCTCCAGACCTCTTAGGGTTTAGCCATAAAGCTATTCTTTTATATTCTATCTCTTCAAAAGATCTATATGGTAGCTCCTCCGACCCTCATAAGTGTAGACATCCAGGCATCCCAAGTGTCAGTAACCAATGAAAACAACTCAGCTCTTATATTTCCACGTCTTTTCACAAACCTTTTTTCTACCTGGGATGTGTGACTATCTTTAAGTACTTTGGGCAAAATGTCTGCCTTGTAGAATATTGCTTTATCTTATGTTTTACTGTGAAGGATTGTCTCAGTATGTACAGATTATTGTAATAATGATGGTGACAACAGGGATGATGATTATCATGATGGTGGTGATGACGATGGTATTTGTTGCAGCTTTCTAGTTGCTGCACAGAAAGAACCCAAGCAAAAGTGGCTTGTGGAGGAATGGGTTTATTAGGCTTATGGACTCGAGGGTAGACTCCATCCTGGCAGGGAAAATGATGGCATGAGCCAAGGGTTGGACATCACCTCTGCCACAGCACTGGAAACAGCAGCAGAAAGGTGTGCCAAACACTGGCAAGGGGAAGCTGGCTTATAACCCCATAAGCCCGCCCCCAACAACACAGCTCCATCAAGGTTGTAAAACCCAAACTGCCATCAGCTGAGGATCAGTTACCCAGAACACATTCATTTGTTTGTGGGGACACCTGGATCAAACCATGACATAGCCCCAGCATCAACATAAAAAGCCTGGTATGGCTGTAATATCAATGCATACAACACTATGGCTGAGGGTGGAAGAAACAGGAAGGCTGCTTTCAACCAGTCTAGCCAAGCATAGAGAGCTTAAGATTCAAGGAGAGACTCCAACTTTAGGAAATGAGGTGGAGAAACAATAGAAAAAGATATCCAATGTTACTCTCTGGTCTCCACACAGGTGCACTCTGTGTGAGTTAATCTGCACACACATGTATATGTCACACACCACATGCAGGCACATAAGAAAAACCAGTTGTGAATTAAAATCCACCTTGTGCATGTAAGCAGAGCCCTTTCTTATTGACAGTGAAAAAAAGAAGCAATATTTTGCTGTTGTTTTATAATTCAGTTAGTACTGAATGCATACAAGAACTATACACAGTGTTGTTGCTGGTGTTGCTTCTCAAGCCTCCCAGCCAGACAGAAACTGGTGGTCCTGAGGTGCAGAAGGAACAAGTGTGGTTCAAGGGAAGGAGTAACTACAAGTTTGTGTCTCCGTATGACATTCCTAGATCAACTTACCACCCTTTACCAGCTGTATGGACAACCTTCAGAGGGCAGCTTAGGAAAAGAGAAATAATATCCCTCTCTGTTATAGTTACCTTCACGGTGCTGGGACAAAACACCCAATCAAAAGCAGCTGATAGAAGGAAAAGGTTTATTTTGGCTAATAGTTTTGACAGGAGGTATCAGCACAGCCGAGAAAAGAGTGCAGAGTAAAGACTGGACATTCCTTCTTAGCACAGCAAGTAGAAGATAGTGGCAAGAGAGTAAGCTAGCTGTGGCCAGAGGGAAGCTGGGCTTTAATACCCCAAAGCTCACACCTCAGCAGCACACTTACTCCAGCAAGACTCTACCTCCCAAATTGCTACCATCTGGGAACCAAGCATTCGAAACACATGGGTTTATGGGTACATCTGGTTAGCACCACCACATTCTGCCTCTGGCTCTCATAGACTCATGACCATCTCATTATGTAAAATGCATTCAATCCAACTTTAAAAGTACTCATAGGACTTTTATCAATCCCAACACTGTTCAAAAGTCCAAAGTCTCACCTGAAACTCACAACAGTCTCTAACTGTTAGCCTTTAAAATGAAAATACAAGTTCACATAATGGCTCTGAGTGAGCATTCCTACTGGGAAGGAAGGCATGGCAAGATAAGATTGGACCAATGTGTGATGGAAAACCAGCAGGGCTGTGTCCTATCCTGCAGCACCTTGTCCCACATCTTGGAACCTCTGGGGCCCAAATTCCACCCCTCCAACAAAGCTGCTTATATCCTAAGGCAAAATCCATCCCAGGCCTGGGCCTGTCGCTCTCCATAGTACTGGCATCTCCAAATTCCTGGAGTCTCCATTGCAAATCAGGATTCATCGAAGCCATGGCCTTCCAGGGCCTTCACACAGGGACTAAAGCAGCCCTGCTCCCCATTGCCCAGTAACCATCTCCAGAAAAGCAAACAAACAATGCATTGCAAATTCAAGGACCCCCCTCCTTCCTGCATTTTGGCAAACTTCCAAAATAGTACCAGATGTGCTACAAAATTTGTTAATTCGGAGGATAAAAAATCTTTGAAGAGCAGGAAACCCCTTTTGCATTCCTCCTCTGGGCCCCTTCTTTTCAAAAGGGAAAAAGCACTCCTCGTATTGCCTCATTGCCGATCAGCTGCTCCAATCTCAATGGCAGTGATCTCTCAAACAGTTGCAACTGAAGCAGGCTGCTGTCTCTAGGCTGGAAACTTTCATTTCTATCTGTGCCATATTGTTCTGCTCACACCAGCCCATCTCTTCTAAATTAAACCTTGCTCAAATTCTTAGGGCATAGAATGAACACAGCTAGCTTCTCACACAAATGGCCTCTAGTCCAGTGTAGATAAAGTTCTTATTTGCCCAGTAAGTCAAGCCTCTACAATCCACATTTCTTTCTGTATTCAAGTCTTTCAGTTCTCACCAGAATTTCCCATTAAGCTCTATTTACATCACTGTAAGAAGTTTGTTAGACCAATGTGTTAAAATCCTTCCATATTCCTACCACAAATTAGTTACAAAAGATCAAAGGCCATACAGGTCTTTAGCATTAACAACCCCACTCCACTGATACCATTTTTTTGTGGTTACTTTCTTGCTGTTGGGATTTAAAAAAAAAGTCCAGTCAACTGGGTAACTAATGGGAAAAAAGACTTTTTTTTTTTTTTTTGCTTACAGACTTGAGGGAAAGTTTCGTCATGGCAGATCAGAGCCTGGACATCACTTCTTGTCACAGCAGGTGGAAGATAGCAGCAGGAGAATGAGCTGAGCTCTGACAAGAGGGAAACTGGATTATGACACCCCAAATCTCTCCCCCAGCAGCATATCTGCTCCAGCAACAATTCACCTCCCAAATTCCCACCGGCTGGGGATCAAGCATACAATACACATGAGTTTATGGGGGGGAGGGGTATCTGATTCAAACCACCAGATGCCTTTTTCTATTTATGTTTTTATTGTCCATTTTTCTACTTTTTACAGGAAATTGCACTTTGAATAACCTGTCAATATCCTGGCAGTTTTCACCCAATTTATGGCTGCACAGGTCCTGCCTGCAAAGCCGGATAGCAGTTTGTATATTAGTTAATTTACTAGCTCCTGTGACCAAATACCTAGCAAGAAGCACCTAATGGAAGGAAGGATCTGTTTCAGCTTACCATTCCAGATTACAGACCACCGTGAGAGGGACAGCATGACAGCAGGAGGAGGTGAGCTGGTCACATTTCATTCACAGTCAGGAAGCAGAAGGTGAACAGGAAGTGAGACCAGGCTATAAAACCTCAATATCCAGGGCTGGAAATGTAGTCAGGTGCCAGACTGCTTGCTTAGCATATCTGAGCCCATAGATCAATTCCCAGCCCTGCAAAAGGAAAAAATAATAATAAATATAAATCCCTAAAACCCCAAAGTCTGATCACAGATACCCACTTCCTCCAGTGAGCCTCTACCTTTTAAGGGTTCCAAAACCTTCCCAAACAGCACCAGCAGCTGGGGACCAAGTACTCAAATATATGAGGCATTGAGGATGACATCTTGCCTGCCTGTGGGTCTTGAACTTGCTCTATCTGACTCAAAGGTGACATTCTCAAAAGAACCATTAAATATCTCCACACAGGCAGGTAGACATACAAATTGACAAAGTGAATGTCTAACCAAGTTTTTTTTTAATATAACCTGACTAAAGGAAGTAAAAGTCTAATTCCAGAGAAGATGGAGTTTTCTTCTTCCTCCTTTTATATTGGACACCTGCTATTCACCCTTCTCCAAATTCCCACTGATCTAAGGAAGGCAAAACATACGGGTTCTTCTCTGGCATCATCAACTGAAACCATCTCACAGGCTTCCATGTAGGCTGCTCTGGATGTTTTCAATTGAGTTAAGAAACACCAAGATTTCACGTATCCATATACCATCTAGGTTAGGACATGAAATCAGAACAGAGACTCAGTGCTCGAAAGACACCTGTGAGAGGAGCAAGAGGAAGGAGGAAGAAAGGGAGGGTGTCGAGGTGAACAGCACATATGTACTTGAAGGAAATGGTCTTAATGAAACCCCTCACTATGTGCATGGCTGTGTAATCACACCAATATTTAATGAAAAAGAAACACCAGGATTACTTACACTTGGGACGGAGACTCATCTATGACTGGTAGGTTGCTTTTCATCTGCAACAAATCAGTAAGCAGAGTCCTCATCATCCAGGCCACCTACAGCAGGGTTGTCAGGAGCAACCCAGGGAGAAATGCCCTGTCCAGCCCCTGCCTCTGGATTCGCTGGGTCATGGTTGCAAGTGTCCCTTTGTTTTTGGCCACACATTGCTCTGTCATGAGGGGGGAATTCGGCTTTCATCTTGCAATGTCCTTTCATTGACTTGCCCAATACTTGGATTTTGGCTGTATATGAGTTTATTTTTTAGGTTCAAACTACCAACAGGCTGTAGAAATTCAGCGAGGGTCTAAAATTAACTCAGGAGCCCTAATTTCTCTGTTGTTTTTCTTTCTCCTTCTCTCTATCCCTCTCTCTCTCAAATGAAACAAAAAGTGTCATTAATTGAAAAGGTGAAAGAGGGCTGGGGACATGGCTCGGTGACAGAGCACTTAGCTGGCGTATGCAAGCTTCTGCGTTCCACCCACAGCACTGCAAAAGTAAAAAAGGAAGAAAATTAACCCAAAGTTACCCAAAATAGTGTTATGTCCCTGAAGGGCAGAAGGAAGGAAAACTCACCTACACTACAACATTAATTGAAGAAAAAAAAGGCAGAATACACAATAGCTTATTCAATGAGGTCTCAGAGATCTAAAATTACATTTGAATACTGAGGTAAGGAAAATAGTACAACAGTTACTTTCTTATTGCTGGAACAAAAATACCTGGCCAGAAGCAGCTTAGGAAAGGAAGGGTTCATTTCAGCTCACAGATCCAGCTCACAGTCCATCATGGTGAGGAAATCAAGGTGGCAGGAGCCTGAGGCAGCTGGTCACATTCAGTCCATAGTGAAGAAGCAGAGAGTGATGAAGGCTGCTCAGCCAGATCTCTCCTTTCCTACAGTCCAGGATCCCTGACATGGAATGGTGTTGCCCACAGTTAAGGTGGGTCTCCCACGTCAGTTAACCTGATGGAGACCATCCCTCACAGATGATTCTAGGTCTCATCAGATTGACAACATAAGCCATCACAGTGAGTGACTCCATGTCACCTCCCTGGAGGTCAGGGTCCACTCCTTCATTCTTACACCACTGGAGCAATATCAAGGCACCCACCAGGAGAACGATTCCTAAGGTAGGCCACCATTCCCTCAGAGAAGAGAAGAGAGCCGAGTTCTCCATTTGGAGGTAGGAAGTGGGTAGAATGGGAGAGACATAGATCCAAGGGGTGGGAAGGTGAGGGTTTTAGCTTCAGGGACCAGGAAGGAGTTAGTGGTTATTGTAAGCTTAGACAGAGGCAACCAGAAAGTCCCAGAGCCTGGGGCAGCACCCCTCACAACAGCCTCCCTAGGGCTCTCCAGTGCACACTGCCCATGTGTGATGGAACCAGGCCCCACACAGCTGAGCATAGCTGGAATCTTCCCCCACCACCATGCTGACACATTCCTGGGCTCCACTCGCTTTCCCTGCCTGGTTCTTATTAACGCTGTGGGTTTCCAGCCTTAATAGACTCACTCTGGCTGCCATCAAGGGCTGCCTGGGACCGCAGGCTGCCAACCAGGTTGCAAACAAGGATGACCTTTGCAGCCTGGACAGTGCGTTACTTAACACACGCCTCAAAAACAATTCAATTAAACAAACCCCAAACCCTTGGAAGGCATGAGGCTGGACATATGCTTCTGTATTCAGGGACAGAAGTCAGGCAGATTGGAGGATGCGTTTGTTGGTAAACTTCGGCCTCCTTAATTTTGTACTATTAATGCTGTGTTCAGTGGAGTCCTTTAGCTGGAGGCCTCATGTTGGCATCTATGCCAGCTTGCTGGAGACGCCCTACAAATGAGATGCACCCGTGAAGGGGGTGGGACAGGTGTGTGCTGTCCACTCAGGAAACAGCCAGTGGGAAAGAGGACCAGTCTGAATGACCAGCCAAGGAGACACCCACCCTCCCACCAGAAGGCTCTCTAGACCCCTGTAGGACTTCTTGACATTCTCAGTGAGTACTTCTTCTGATCAGACAATTCAGCACCAGATGAAGAAGGTCCCCTTGGCTAGGTGGGTGATGTCTGAAGGAGAAGCCAATGCAATGAGGTCACTTCCTCAGGCCAGCTGGCCACCATGCTGGCAGACTATGTCCCTTAGGGTTCTGCTTCTTTCACACTAACATTCACATACTTCGTGAGACCTCTTTGAACCCTTGCCTTTGAGTTAGTTATTGGACGTGATCCATTTTCAAGATGAAATTTAATCATTTATTAAGATTTTTATTCAATGCATTCTACCTCTGTGTGCTGTTGTTATTCACATGACCCATGACAAATACCTCTCATCTCTCAGGAAAACTAAATCTTATAGAACAACTAGGCAGGAAAAAAAACATAGGGGGGGGGGTGTTCAAGGAGATTGCTGAGTCAGCACAGTGCCCGCCACACAAGCATAAGGACCTAAGTTAAAATCCCAGCACCCAGGTAAAAGCCAGACACAGCAGTAGTCTCAGCACTGTGGGGTGGGAGAGCAGAGACAGGAGGATTCCTACAGCTTGCTGACTATAGCTAGTCCAGCCAAATAGGTGAGTTTCATGCCCTGTGCAAGACCTTGTCCCAAATTAAGGTGAAGAGTCATTAAGGAAGATGTCCCCCAGGACCTTTTTACCTCCACACAGACATACAGACATGTTCTCTCTCTCTCTCTCTCTCTCTCTCTCTCTCTCTCTCTCTCTCTCTCTCTCTCTTTCTCTCTCTCTCTCTCACACACACACACACAACACACACACAAAATAAACATACACCCATGTTTACATGAATACATAGACACAGGAAAAATAAAACCTCCATAGAGCAACAGATCTGAGAGAAGATATAAGAGAAGTGCAGGGTGTTGATGACATTGGGAATTGGGGAGAATTTCCAGAAGTGGTATCTGAGATGACATTGAAAAATATGTAAGCGTTCCCACACCTAAATCATGAGTGGGAGCCTGTAGAACCTTGTGTTATGTTAATGAGACAACCCCTTACCCCACAGGAAGGCAAATTCCTGCGCATTTAGCCTGGATCTCACTGGTATCCAACTTCTAGCTTCTGGAATTCTCCCTGACAGCAGTGAGGAGCATGGGGTAGGATGGAAAGAGACGGGAAGCGGCAAGACCAACTGGAAAGTTCCAGCTGGTGTCCCGGAGCTAAGCGATGGACAGCAGAATGTGGCTGAACGAGGGAAGAGCAGTCAAGGTATGACAGTTACAGTGAGTGAACCCAAGGGCTGGCTCCTCTCTGGATGGTCAAGAGGGTAGCCGTGCCATCCAGGGAGATGAAGGACGGATGCTCCGTGAAGCGGGACTTCCTTCCCCTGGATACTGTCTCTCCCTCGAGTGTCTGTGCTCTGCCTAAGTGGTGCCTGTCAGTCACACTGCGACGGGGCCCAAGAAGTCATTTGCACGCTCTCTGGTAATCTGGATCTCATCCATTTCTGCTTTCCCTTCGTTTGGAGAATAAATGAGAAAACCAACTCCTCCGAATGCCAGATTTGTGTTCCTGTGTGAGGGGATTGTTTTTTCTTTTTTGCATCTGTGTGTACGTTAAACAGCAAGAAGAAAGTCGTGAAACTCAAGGACTTTCCCCAAAAGTAAATCAATTTGCGGTTGAATGTGCTGTGGAATTTGTTTGCAAACCTACGAGAGCGAAGCGAGCTTAAAAAAGATGCAGTTGGATGAGACTGCAAAGTTCTGGAAAGTTCTTGGAACACATGTAAACATGATATGTGTAAGCAAATGTTTAACTTGCCTTTTTTACTTCTACAAATTATATTATGAAATCAGACGTCTGTGACTCCTAAGAATGTCAAATCAGTATATTCCTTCAAAACAGATAATTGTCTTGTGTATTCGGCTTCAGGCTTGGGGCTTGGGAAGGCTGGTTTTCCAGTCCCGCCACAGTGAATCGAAGATTGTTTGCAAAGTCAGCTTACACGATACAGGTGCTGAGCAGGAGTGACCCTTAGGGGCCACCGTGTGATGGGAAAGCTAGACATAGACACCATGCCCTCTGGAGAAGAGAGAGGGTCCCTACCCCATTGTGTATATCCTCTGTGCGTGCCAGACTGGTCACCTATTAGGGGGTGAGCCCAGGGATTGCATCCTTCCTAGGGAAGCCATAGATTTAGCATATCAGATCTGATAGTTGGATCAGTTCTGCTTCAAGCCTCTGCTCTATGAGGATCAGGCTTGAAGGGTCTAGAATTAAACTGTGTTTCTGGCACCCAAGGAGATGGTGCAGCGTCATCTGTATTTATGAGCACAGTGAATGGGAAACCTAGGTCATCTGAACAATAAGCGACCCTCCTATTGTTCCTAACAGGGTACATCATGGTTCAATGACCAAGAAAGATGGGGCGACGTACTGTATATATCAATCCTGCCTGTTCTCACATGCAATTAGCTGTTATCACGCACCACTAAGTCAGACCTGCACAGGTATCGTGTAGAACCATGTCAGGGCTTGGCCAAGAGCACACAGACCCGCTAACCTCACGTGAGTATTGGCTTATTACCTCTCATCTATACCTCAGGGTGTCTTTCTAACCCCCCCCACCTGCACACACAGCCCAGGTTCATGCTAACGGAAGCCCTCATAGCCTGCTTCCTTCTGTGGCCCCTCTGTGCAGAGCAATGCTAGAGCCATTGTGACGCATACGCTGCAGCTCAGGAGCACAGCCTTGCATTACCCATAGCAGGTGCATGGATGATAGATTATTGGAGTGCGATTTTCAGCATTGTGTATCATTTGTTATTTATTCTTATTGACTAGCAATTGGTTGCTTGCTTTGGAAATCGAAAATAAACTCCCATTTAATAATACATACCGATTCTGGATGAGGAAATGTAAAACCAAAGTTTTCTTTTTATTTCAAAAGTCATTAGAACTGGCATATATATTGTCGTCACCTAGGAAGTGTCTTCCAGGTGATGATATCTACTTCCCACAATGGATTCATTCATTACACCAATCAGAGACAAAATTGTTACTACTAAGTCTCGAAGCCCGGGAAGACAAAGGCTCTGCCCTCAAGGGGTTTACTCTTATTGCCTGACTGATATCTCTCTCTCTCTCTCTCTCTCTCTCTCTCTCTCTCTCTCTCTCTCTCTCTCTCTCATTCTCTCTCTCACACACACACAATCAATCAATCAATGAGACCCTTGCAAATATACTAAGTTTATACTTCTTAAGGCTTTCCTGATAAGAAGGGAAGTGACTTAACCCAGATGAATGAATAATTAATGTAAGACATGGGGTAGAAGCCAGAATTCTGGGCTCTCCAATCCATCAGTCACATAAAAAAATACAAACACCCCAAGGAATAAAGCTTAAGTGACTCCATACACTGGCCATCGGGCTCCAGAGCACACTGCCTGTGATTAGTCCCAGGTTCAGAGAAAACCAGTCCTGGCTGGTCATCTTCTGTCTCTCTCCCACCCTGCTTTCACCTATGGAAGGACACAAAAAAAATGACATTTAAGTTGGTACAGCAGGGGAGGCACTAGCGATATCCTTAAGAAAGTTGGTCAGTTTCAGTGTTCCATGGGAATGCTTACCTGTTTATCACAAATATTTCTCCAGCTCATAACCCCAACTATCATGCTTCTTTTTGGGTGCAACACGTGACCCTGGTAGATATATCAACTTTGCCTTGTATCTTTCATGAGCAGAAAAGGTTCACTATTTCCATACTCAGCTTTCTTTTTTGGGAGGGGTAACAAACATGGGCAGGTACAGCTGGAGGATCTGAGAGAAGGTAGTAAATGTCCTGGCATCTCACTTGCTCTTCTCCTGTTAGTGACTCTATTAGTTACTCTTGTCTTTGTTGTGACCAAATGCCTGATGAGAAGTGACTTAAGGAAGAAGGGGTTCATTTCATCAAACAGTGCCAGGTGATAGTTCATCATGGCCGGGAAAGCCTGGT
Source organism: Zapus hudsonius (assembly GCA_004024765.1). Lineage (NCBI taxonomy): Eukaryota > Metazoa > Chordata > Mammalia > Rodentia > Dipodidae > Zapus > Zapus hudsonius. Next base: position 16,897 of record PVHP010037237.1, read on the forward strand.
GGTAGGAGCTTGAGGCAGCTGGATACATTCAACATAGGAAGCAGAGTGACGAATGCTGGCATTCAACTAGTGCTCTCATCTGAATCCAGTCCAGAACTTCAGCCCATGAAATGGTGAGACTCACAGTCAAAGATGGTCTTCCTACCTCAATTAACCTAATTAAGACAACCACTCACAGGCATGCCCAGAGGTTAACCTAATCTAGATGATTCTTTATAGGCATGCCCAGAGGCTCATTTTTCAGGTGACTCTAGGTCATGTCAACATGACAACTGACATAAATCATCACAGTGATGGAGATAACAGAGTAAAGGACCCACGTCCTGTCTCACTGGATTCACTGCAGACGCTGTCATTAAAGATTCTTGCGTCTGGTTTTCAGAGGCTATGAAACTAATCCCAAAGGAGTTTACCTAAACTCAAAAGAGCACATTTGGAAAATCCAGTCTCCAACCCAATCTCTCCCCATGACTCATTGTCGAAGTCAGCCATACATCGTCACCGGGATGAATCTTCAAACCAGGCACAATTTGGGGGAGGAAAGTGTTTATTGAAACTACAGATTGAGGGGAAGTTCTGTA
>PVHP010037238.1:0-17517 GCA_004024765.1 Zapus hudsonius
TAGGTAGGTAGGTAGGTAGGTAGGTAGGTAGGTAGGTAGATAGATAGATAGATAGATAGATAAAAACCTTTAGTATAATCCAGCTCTCTCACCTCTGGATATTTATCCAGAAATGAAATCTGCATACAGAAGAGATACCTGCACACTCGTGTTTATTGAGAACTGTTCACAACAGCTACAATATGGAATCAACCTAGCTGTCCATCAGCAGATGATTAGATAAGGAAAATGTAGTATGTATTCACATTGGAAGAACTTGTAGCTGTGAAGGAAAATGTAGCCTGTCATTTTTGCAGAGTGGATGAACCAAGGGGCATTAAGTTAAGTGAAATAAACCTGACACTGTCAAGTATCACATTACCTCTCAAATGTCAAATCTAAAAAAAAAAAAAGTTGACCCAGAAGTAGAGCAGTGATGACAGGAGCATGGGAAGGGGGCACAGTGGGGAGAAGGTGATGGGACTCGATCTGTGCACACAACAGTATGCATGTATGAGTATTTCACAGTGAACACCCCCCACTCACATGTGCAGTTAATACACATTAATAAAAACAATGAAAATGATCAAGTATGGACTCGTCACAATGAGAGTTGTTTGCTGTAATATCTCTTGTCATAGAGTTGAAGAGTCAAGGTGTTTGCTAAGCACTTTATTTGCTGACTCAAAAATAACGATTCACCACTTGACATGGCGTTTCTAAAGAGGTGAAGGAGCGATGCTGATAAGCACGGCTCCTGCAGAAAGTGCTGGTTCATTGTTTTGAAAAGAAAGTCTACTGACTGAAATGGAAAGACAATGGCTCACTCATGCTAGGCAGCTAAGAAACTCCAAAAGGTTGTCCTACGATCCTTCAGCATTGCACAGTGTTTATTTTGAGAGCATAATAATGTGAAATACTATTTAAGTCACGGTGAAAATAAGCACTCGCTCTGTTATATAGTTGTTTATTTACATTAAGATCAGTTGAATTTGGAGAGGAAGACACCCCGTGCTGAAGAACTCCATCTGCTCACAGTGCTGAGCATTCCCTGAGGAGATCTGAATCCAGCAATAAGAGCGTAGACCGTGGCCTTGCTTGCAATTAATTAGTCCTTAAGAATAAAGAAAATGCCCCTGGGCCAGATGAGGTTAGGAAGCTTTGCAAAAGGATCCTTGAAGAATATCGATGTGCACAATGGTGCAACTCCATTGGGTTCGTTCTTCTTGCTTTGAAACCTGTATCAGCATCGTCTTAACTTTAATTTTTTAGTGTGTAAGTAGTGTGCATGGCTGCTTGTCTGTGTGGATACATAGGGGGTGTTCAGTTGCTCCCTACCTTATTTTTTTCCCAAGGTAGGATCTCTCTCTAGCCCAGGCTGACCTGTGACTCACTATGTAGTCCCAGGCTGGCCTCCTCACGGCGATCCTCCTACCTCTGTTTCCCAAGTGCTGGCATTAAAGTCGTGCCCCACTATGCCCGTCCCTCCTTATTTTTTAAGGCAGGGTCTTTACTGAACCTACTGCTCAGCAATTCAACTAGAGTAGCTAGCTAGCGAGCCCCAGGGATCCTCCTGCCTCCACCTCCCCAGCACTGCAGTGACAGGTGTGCATGCATCACCACAGCCAGTGTTTTACATGAGTGTTAAGGATTAGAACATAGGTCCTCATGTTTGCATAGCGAGTATTTTATTTACAGAGTCATCTTCCCAACCCTTCTTGACTTTAATCTGTTGGAACAAGATGGTGGTTATCTCAGTGTCTTCCTGTCAGTGAGCCACTTTGATCCCAACCTTCAGCAACTGCCAAAGAACTGACACATAAAATCTTATCTTAAAAAATATCCTTTAAAATTCCTGAGGTATTCTATCAGCACTAAATTTTCTTACTGGTGCAATCCAAACCTTCTTAGCTCTAATCGTTAATACACAAGTTGAAATTCACATGCTTTATCTTCAGTCTTGACTTACTATTATTTATAGATGACGGCATGAAATAATACAATAAATGTAAGATATACCAGATCTATTCAAAGCATTTGTGTATATTATAGTTCATTATGTGTGTGTATCTGTGTGTATGTTTTCAAAAGCTAAATATATAGACCCTGTGACATAAGAACATTTTCATTTTATATATATACACTCAGATTTTTATGTAAAGTTGAGTCAGATAAGAAATTTTTAGCCATATAATAATGACCATCTGGAAGAACAAAGGGAATTCTGGGGGAATCAGGCAGCCTGATGGCTGCATGTCAATGTCATCTGTAAAGTATTTGTTTTAAACACATTCACACATGCCTGGCTCTTAGGCTTCTCTGATGTTTGTTTTCTTTTGAGACAGTCTTACTAGATAGCACAGGCTGGCCTCAAATTTATAATACTCCCGCCGTAGCCTTTCTCTGAAGTGCTGGGGTAGAACCACTCTGGTCCCCAAGGAGAGTCTGAGGCAGTAAAGTTGAATGGAGTTCGGGCATCCTAACTTATAAAGCTCTGTGTCCACTGTAGTTGAGAACGTGTGTTCAGCCTTTGAAAACATTAGAAACATTTTCCTAGACTTATAAAGTCCATTAGTAGATTTTGTTGAGCCTTTAGTTTTATGTTTCTTTCCTTGTTTGGCACACTCTCCTGTGGCTGTTGTCCACCTGATGTTGGCCAGGAGGTGATGTCCACCCTCTCTGCTCATGCCACGTTTTCCCTGCCATCATGGAGCTTCCCCTCGAGTCTGTAAGCCAAAATAAATCCTTCCTCCCACAAGCTGCTTTGGGTTGGGTGCTTTGTCACAGCAATGAGAAAGCTGACCGCAACAGGCACATTTCAGATTCAAGCTGTAACAGACTATGACTCTACCTACCACAGTGCATGACGACCTGTCTCCAGCAAGTGTGTGTCCTCACACTGAATTCTGGATCTTTTCCTGAGTTTGGGCCTCCAGGCCCTCACCCGTCTCATCCATACGTCATACAACTTCCTTTGTCCACACAGTTCTGAACTGACTACAGGTTCCTGTGCTGTAGATTAATTAAGTGTACCCTGAAGAGATCGGTCTTTTACATAATGAAGGCAGCTTTCTTTCTTTCTTGGCATCTTATAACTTATTAGGATACTTTCTGCCTTCTTTTCCTGGAGTTTCTTATTACCTCTTTTGAGTCCCCAAAGTTTTTATGACAGCATCCACCACATGATACTATAGTTATTTGTTTATAAGTGTTTCCTTGCCAGCTACTTCTTGAACTTCTTGGGAACAGGACTGTCCTCTTCTGTTTAGATCCAAAATACTTTGATGCAGTAGATACTTAATAAATGCTATGGAGTGAATGAACACGTAGTTAAAATGTGCCCCCAGGCTATCAACCTGAATTCCCCCTCCCCATTTATATTTACTTATGCACCTTTTAAAGATAAGGATTTTTTCATTTTTAAACTAATCCCATAACAGATTCCAAAGGTATTATATTTCAACAAAGTTCTGGTATAATGTTATCTTTCCATTCCCGTAACAAGAAAGTAGTTTCCAAAATAAAAAAAAAAAAAAATGTATCTTGACCTACCATTCACTTAAAGTATAATCTGACAATTTCTTGAATGATAATGTATTGCAAGAAAGGGCCTGGCATCACTCTTCTTTGCTTGATGAGGAATTTTAAGTGATGTTGAACTTGAACTTCTTGGTACTTATTTAAGTATTGTTTCTGCCACCAGCAGAGAAGAATGGGATGTTGGTCTAACTGTTGCCACTAATAACATGGGAATTCTAGCACTGGTCTGATAGAATGTGGTAAAGCGTTAAGTTCAAGGTGAAAAGTTATGGTGAGTTAACCTAGAATCAAAGAGTGCATAAATTAACACCTAAAATTGTTGCAAACAAGGAGAGGAGATAATAGCAGGTATGGGGTGATGTAGGATGCTTGTAACCCCAGCACCAGGGAGGCAGAGACAAAAGGGAGCTGCAAGCTGGAGGCCAGCCTGGCCTACCTAGTAACTTCCAGTCCAGCCAGAAATACAGACTGAGATCCTATCTCAAACCCTCCCTCCTAAAATATAATAATAAAAAGAATAAAAATTAAAGGAGTGAAGCAAACTCCAAGTGAACAAGTCAATTAAAAGATTTATTTGAGGAACTTGAGTAAGCTGAGGATTGTCCTCTAATTGTGGAATCCGTGTTTCCAAATCAGTTCCTCATCTAAGATCAGAGTTGGGGAAATGTACTAGTTTCAGGGAGTCTTCATGTCTTTGCAGGAATTGTAAGGTTGATAGACATGCTTAGCACATGTCTGGGTGGCCAGTTGAGTCAAGTGGGGATAAGATGTGCTGTCTTCAAGACCACAAACACCACAACAGTGTTGAAAGACCTCTCAGGCTTCTGGCCACACAAAAGCCTAGATCATGAAACAGAACTGCACTCAGAAGAAAGGGCCTCTGAACAGGTGTTACCTGGACATGCCATCACCTGAGAGTACTCTGTAATTGTCACTGAAACTGGCCAGCTGCAGAACAACCACTCCTGGAATAGGACAAGAGGTGTCCCTTTAGAAGATGAGAAATAGGCCATATACTTTGGGGTGTGGACCCTGTTACCCCCAGGTGGTGTCAGCAGGAAGTTGACCCTGAGGAGCAGACCAACCACACAGATGAGAGGAAGGGTTGTGGTGGGGAGGCCCTGTTTCATCACAGAAACAAATATTCCCTTCAATGGATGGCTAGCAAGGAAGCCTTGCCTTGTGAGTTGTAGACCTGATGATATAATTACACTAAACTTTGGAAGTTTCTCTAGGGACCACGTATGTGCGCCTGGGTTGCTTGCAGATGATGTTAGTGTTTTAAAAGTATTGCGCTGATAGTAAGCTTGAACACTGGAAAAAAAATGCAAACTATGAGATGCCACCTCACTCCAGCTAGAACAGAAATCATTAAAAAATCTAACAACAATAGGTGCTGGCGAGGATGTGGAGAAAAAGCAACCCTCATTCACTGCTGGTGGGATTGCAAACTTGTTCAACTACTATGGAAAGCAGTGTGGAGGCTCCTGATTATGATGTATCTAGAGCTACCAACAGATCCATCTATCTCTCTACTGGGCATCTACCCTCAAGGCTCCTCTCTCTAATACAGAGACATCTGCTCAGCCATGTTTATAGCAGCTCAATTCACAATAGCTAAGAATTGGAATCAACCCAGATGCCCATCACTGGACAAATGGATATCAAAGTTGTGATGCATTTATACCATAGAATTCTACTCAGCAGTAAGGAAGAATGATGTAATGAAATTTGCAGGAAAGTGGACCGACTTGGAACAGACCACACTCAGGGAATTCACACAAGAACAGAGAGACAAACGCCACATATTCTCCCTCATCTGTGGTGCCTAATCAGGTTCAGCTTGAATATTAAGCAAACCTGGCATGCAAATTGAGAGTCAGACAATAGGGGTGGGGGAGTGGGAGGGGGGAGATACACAGAATACTAAATCTAAAATGAATTACCATATATACTATAAAAACCTACCCACTTTAAAAAAAACAGAATGTAAATTTCAAGTATGAATAGCTTCTAATGACTTCTAATACTCGTGACTTTGTTAGAGCTCTTGGTCCAGGGTTCACCTGTCTAGCGCATGAAAGCATGCTGAGGAGCCAGAGAGTGGAAGGTGGGGAGGTTCACGTCTCCAGTGGGAGGAGAGGCCACTTCTTAGCTCCTGTTGTTTGTTACCAACAGGCAAGATTTGACAGATATTAAGAATTTGTTTTAAGAAACATCAGAAGCCGGGCGTGGTGGCGCACGCCTTTAATCCCAGCACTCTGGAGGCAGAGGTAGGAGGATCACTGTGAGTTCAAGGCCACCCTGAGACTACATAGTGAATTCCAGGTCAGCCTGGGCTAGAGGTAGACCATACCTCGAAAAAACAAAAAAAAGAAAAAAAAAAGAAACATCGGAAATGCAATTTTTGTACGAAAGCCTCCAAATTTGCAGGAGAAAATGAATTTATTATAATGCACAGCTCTTTTTTTTTTCTTTTTTTTTTTCTTTTTTTAAGGTAGGGTCTTACTCTAGCCAGGCTGACCTGGAATTCACTCTGTAGTCTCAGGGTAGCCTTGAACTCATGGGGATCCTCCTACCTCTGCCTCCCGAGTGCTGGGATTAAAGACATGTGCCACAACACCTGGCTTAATGCACAGCTCTTGATCCAGCATCTGACACCTGCTATTTAGGAGGCTGCGGGAGGGGACGCAATGGGTTAGCATGCTTCATTTTTCAATTCTTGTTTGCTTGCTTTTTAAGTAGCCTAGGGATTTGCTGACTGTTCTAGCTCACTCTTTTTGTTTTTCACACTTTCCTGGGTGGGGGCTAGTGGCTAAACCCAGGATGGTTTTGCCTCTAGGATGGACATGGTTGATCTGGAAACATTCCTGGTTGTCACAGCTGGGGACTGGGGGGGTCGGGCTACAGGTATCTGCTGCGTAGAGGACCAGGGTGCTGCCGAAAGTTTTACAACATCCAGGACAGTTCTACAGAAAGAATTATCCAGACCCAAATGGCAATAAAATGAAGAAACCCTGCGGTATACCATATTTCCCATCTCCACCCTTCCTTTTTTCTGTTTTTTTCTTCTTTCCTTTCATCTTTCTTTCATTCCTTTCATCCGTCCTTTCATTCTTCCTTCTTCCCTCTTTCCTTCCCTCCATTTAATCTCACTCATGTTCTGATCTCTCTCTCTCTCTCTCTCTCATCTCTGTCAGGCTCCTTTTTTAAAATTAATATCTTCATTATGAATAATTATATGAGCAAATCTTATGGTACCCCTATTTCCCTCCTCTCTGTCCCCTACCCACTGGGGTCCTTCCTCAGTGAGCATACTGGATCTGTCCATAGGTTAGGGGGTTATGAATTGCACCAGAAGTAGCCAGTTTTTTCTTTCTTGCTTTTTCTTCCCCCTTTGTGTATTGTTACTGAGGGTGGCAATGTCTCTGAATATTCTCCCCCACCATGGCTCTTATAGTCTTTCTACCCCGTCTTCTGCTCAGTTCCCTGAGTCATGGTGGGTGAGTATTAAGTCTGTTTTATTGTTGAGATCTCAAGTGTCTCTGGACTTCTGCTTTGGCTTGTGTTGAGTATGGCTGGTGTATGTCTCCATTGGCCTTTCATGGGTTATCTGACTTGCTGTGGTGATTGGTATCCTGTTTATCTTGTCACTTTCTCATAGTTTTCATTTGGGCCCTGTGTGAAGGCTAGGTGTGGTTTGTCTCATGCCAGAATGTCAGCCATCATCCCATGGCTTATTGGTGGAATTGGGTTGTCTTCTGCTCACTCACTGCAGTCTGAAAAATACAAACAGAATCTCCAATGGAGAGTGAGATCAGTATAGGTTAAATGAGACAAACATTGCTATTTTGGCGAGATTCTAATGGGTGTAGCCTCTCTGTAGCTCTCTGGTAGTGGGAATTTCCCCTTGGAGTCCAGGTTCTTGGTCCCAATAGTATTTTGCCATGGATCCCAGTTCCAGTTAAGGGTTCCTTATCACTGAGCAGATCTCTTAGTCAATCATTAAGCCATTGATTACCTTCCTCGGTTTAGTGCTTCTATTGCACAGATGAGCATTTCTTGACTTGCTGGTCTCTTCCATACAGCCGTGTGTTCAGCATTCTCGTGACAACCATCTGTATTGTATATCAGTGGTCTCTGCTTTCTCCAAATGTCATTGACCAATTTCCCCTGGCAGCTCATGCAACACCTTCCAGGGTTACACATGCTACTCTTTTAGTTGGTAGTTCTCAGTTTCACAGTACAAGAAAAATCAAGTAGGAAATTTATTCAGAATAAAAGACCCTCCAGCCTCCACTTACAGTTCTGCATGGAGACCACAGCCTTCTCAGAGTCTAGGAAGATGGGTCATGGACCAAGTCGGAGAAGTCGTTTGATCTTCTGTGTTTCCATGGTCTCTGAACTGACAATGTTCACTTTTTAGGTCCTTTATCATTGGAACTTCTGTTATATGTTGTTACTTTGAGTAAGCTCTTAAAATATACATAGCTTTTAATTTGGAAGTAAATAAAATGTGGTTGTGGGCTAGGAGCAGGAAGTATATGTGATCATATTTAGTTCTTGTAATTTGCTAAGTTGCTAAATAGTGTATCTTATGGGGCTTCTTCCCAAAATTTGACGTTTCCTCACCTTTTTATGTCTTCTATGTAGATCTCATAAGAACCCTGTTGTCCCAGCTCCCTGAAAATACAATATTAAAATCTTATTTCAGTTTTAAGCAGAAGAACAAAATAGGAAAAACGAAGCATTGAGCTAACTAGACACATCAGAAAATCTGAAGAACAATCTATGTGAGTGATTTCTTGACCAAACAGGTATAAGTTAAATGTGGTAAAAGATGGATTCCTATAGAAATTCCATGCACTATGAAGGTGCTATTGTGAGGGTAGTTGTAGGTACATAAGGTCTAGCTACTGAATGCTGCCTGGTTCATAGGAAACTCGACACAGTGCTACCTGCCTCCAGGGACTTTACATCAAATATTACATTTGTTCCTAATGTACTGATTTCAGTGCACAGTATTGTGATAGTCAGGCTTATAGAAGGTGTTAGGTACCTTCCTAAAATTTAAAATCCGAGTAATTCATGGCATTGAGTGGATGAGGTGTCAAGGTATATCCTTGCATATTTCATTATCTGTGAGACATTCTCCCTCATACAAACACTGGTGGAATTAGAGAAAACTTTGTCATCTAACTTTGGTAATTTCTTGTGATAATCCTAGAAACTTTTTTTTTGGGGGGGGGAGTTTTTGAGATAGGTCTTCCTCTAGCCAAGGCTGACCTGGAATTCATTCTGTAGTCTTAGGATGGCCTCAAACTTACTCTGATACTCCCATCTCTGCCTCCCAAGTGCTGGAATTAAAGGTGTGTGCCACCATGCCCGGCAAGAACCCTTTTTTGAACCAATCTGGAATTTCATTTGAACAGTTTACACTGACATCACATTTAACAGTGGTTATAGGATGGCCTTAGGTAAAGTCTCTGGTTCGTCCCCTAATTCCCATCAAACACCTCCAAGGCCATCCTAAGTAAATGCACGAGCAGATATGTTTTTGCACATTCCTCTAAACCACTCCCCCACAAATCCTGCTGCTGCCTCTGCTGACGGGCTGTTGCACTTGAAATGATAAGGCTCAGAGTCTATCCGACCTCCATCATCTGGGACCTAGGCCAGCTATCATCTTCATGGTGTTTCATTCCCTTGTCATGAAAAGGAGATTCGACTACCTTATATGTGTGTGATGTCTCTTTGGCTCTAAGAGGTGCATTCTCTCAAGGTTCTTGCAAATCTTCAATCATTGATGATCATCAAGGCAGAGGGAAGGTGATAGCTTGTCTCTTCCCCACCCCTTCCTGAGGGTGGAAAGGGACAAATCGCAAAACATTCCCACCCTACCACCCACAGAAAGAATCCAGGCTGCCTTGTCTCATTCAGTGAGGCTCACTGGGACCTCAGATGAGGGTACAGCCTAGGGTGATTCTTCCATGAAGCTAACAGGGTAGAAGCCTCTGCTTTATGGCCTTTCCTTTTGCATCACTGTGGAGAGACTCCGAAGTCTAGGGCTGGCAGAGCTGCCCTCTTGGCTCCTGCTGAGACAGGAGAGACCAACAGCAGTCCGCCACCCCTCCCACCCTCACCCTCCCCCGTCCCTGGCTTCCAGGCCCTCTGCTCCCACGAGCTCCATGAAGGATGCTGGCCTCATTTGTCATCAGGAAGGTGTGGCAGGTCTTTGGCTAGGGTTGGTTTTAGGTAGACTGGCCTACCCTAGGGCTTGAGATGAAACGTAAACCCTTGTTTTCTATTTCTCTGAAAAGCCTTCTTAAGAAAATAGAGCTGCAGCCATCACATTAAGAAATCTAACCCACGCTAGAAGAACCAGAAAAGCAACTATCATTGGCAAACTTGATCTTTCTTCTGTATTTTTTAGTAAGCAGTCATTTACTAGCTACTCTTTGTCTAAATGCTTAGACAAGGTCTAGTTGAAATAACTCAGAAACCAAAGAAATGAACCAGAGTATGTTGTTATACTGGGCATGGTCTCATGGCCTCTGTTCTTCATGGTCATATCTGGAAAGGAAGACTTTGTGAATCTATCTGAAGGGGAATTTCTAACTCTGTTGTGCTTTGAATGTAAAATGTCCATCATAAGCTCATGTGTTTGAGTACTTGGTGTCCAGAAGGTGGTGCAGTTTGGAGGGGTTCAGGAACTATGGGAGGAGCTTTGCTAAAGGCTGCTTTGGGGACAGCCTTGAGGTTTTATAGGCCCAGCTCTGCTTCCTGTCTATCATGTCATGAGCCTCCCTACCATGTCTTCCCCTCCATGATGAACTATATGCCCTCAAAACATAAGTTGAAATAAACCCTTTCCTTCCTTAAGTTGCTTCTTCTGGTCAGGAATTTTTTTGTTCACAGCAGCAAGGAGGTAACTAATACAGGCCCTAATAATGTAGATCCACGAAACATACTATTAAAGGCTGGAAATTCTGCAAGGGTAAGTCAAGTCATAGGACCACATCATCCCCATTTACATTATGAATCATGATGAGGATTTAAAGTTGTGTTTTACATGGTATGTGGCCTGAAACCACATTATCCATTGGAAAAGTTTATATTAAATTGGCCTTTATCCAAGTCACAGTGAAGAACTGACTCCCAAGGACTATAAAGAGCCCCAACTGGGGTCAAGAGTGACCACAGGCCACCATGCCACACCAGGAGGAACTTGCTCAAACACCAGCAAAGATGCTCGTGGAATCCACCATGGAAGACTCGTTCGTTATTCTGAGCTTCATGTAGGAGTTGTAGTCAGCATATTCCAGAAGATTTGAGAGTGAAGAGAAACCACCTTTAGGGCAGAGGGAACCCTAAAAAGGAAGTGAGGATGGCAAATAGCAGATCAGTGTGATGTCACTTTAAGAAGTACGAATGACTTAAATGTGAATTCCCACTTCCCAAGAAGCAGTGGCCAAAGTGACCAGGTTGTCCCTCAGGAAGTCCTTTACTAAGTCTGGGCCGCTCACCTGCACAAGTTGGATGGAGAGCCATCAGTGGGTTCAGTCTCGTGGGAAAGAAGAAAACGGCTTGTAAGAAGCCACCTTTAATGATAAGCTCTTCAATGAGGAAGGGTCTCGCTCACTAAGAGCTGTCCCTTGTCCCTTGCTCCGTGGTCATCTTGGGAAGAGCCAAACGGTGTCTATGTGAAGATGACCTCTGAAAGGAAGACAGAAAGTGTCTCTTTTAAAGACGCTTTTGTTCATCCTGAAATGCCGAATTGGGTTTTGCGAGTCTCCCAAGCTCTGGAATGTACACTGTGGCAGAGGACCAAAGGAAAAAATAGAAGTGAGCTTTGTCAACAGCTGGGCAGGGCTGGCCTGGGCGTGGCTCTGCTCCCCACCAGGCCCTCAGGATGCTGCAGGGCTGCTGACCCTGTGCAGGGAATGCTGGGAGACTGACCTGAGGAGCCACTGCTGGACAAGCCTCTCCACTTCTCCAAAACAGGCCATTTGGTTTGGCTGAACTTGATGTGGGAGTTTCCAGACCAATTCAGCCCGTATCCTGAAAAGAACCCAGCCTAGAAAAATAACTTTCTTTTTTCAAGTATATGCATCGTTGGCTACTATTAATTCTTAATATAGACTCATTCTGATAATGTCAGAGGAATAAAATGTGGAATAATATTTAGTTAACAAGCATAAAAGCTGTAAACATTAATATTTATTTTCCTTTTCCTCTGACCCATTCATTCCCAATATCCCCCCCCCAACTTGTATGGTGTGGCATCCTGTTAGCTCATTAATATAAACTTACACTCATCCTTTCTTCATTAATGTTAGCTAATTGACAGGGTTTATTTTTTTCAGTTTGACTTCGCAACCTCACATTTGTCATAGTAAAGTGGTAGTACTCAGGGATGTATGCTATTTGCTAAGCCATTCCAGTTGTGAAACATGCTTTTGGAGAGATGGCTCAGCGTTTAAGGCACTTGCCTCCAGTGCCTAAGGCCCCAGGTTCAATTCCCCAGTACCCACATAAGCCAGATGCACAGATGATGGCCCTGGTGCTCCCTCTCTCTCTATTTTTCTCTCTCTCTTTCTCTCCCTCTCTCTCTCTTTCTCTCTCTGTATTTCTCTGCTTGAAAATAAATATTAAAAATATATATATTTGTTTATAAGCAGAGACAGAGAGAATATGGGTGCACCAGGGTTTCTTTCTCCTGCAATGGAACTCCAGATGCACCTGGCTTTCGTGAGTGCTGGGGAATTGAACCCCAGTGGCAGGCTTTGCAAGCAAGTGCCTTTAAGTTAACATTGTTTTTTGGGTTTCTTTTATTTTCTTAAGCTTTAACTCACAGGACCGTGATTCTTCTGTTGGGTCCTCTGCTCATTTTATTCCCTGAACAGTTTTAACAATTTCTGATCATTCAGTTACAATGTCAGCATTAGTAGTCTTCAGCTAAACTTTCTTCGTTTACTTCCTCAGCTTACATAACATAAAAGGTTACTTATGATCTGGCTCAAATTACAGTGATTTTTAAAAAAATATAAAATAGCCTATAAATAGTTGTTCTTGCAAAAAGCCTGTAAATAGTCATCCTTGCAAAAAAAAAAACTAGAATTACAATGAGATAGAGATGAGTAATTATTTTACAGAAAGGATATTGAGCTAAAATGTAAAAATCATTTTTAAGAAAATTAGTACGAGAGATAAATTAGACTCGATTTCAATCTGTGTATTTTACCTTCCTTATTAGTTTTTTTAAACTTTATGTCTAAATCATACAATCATGTTTTAAAAATCTGAACTTGATTGAATTCAGGCAACTCCCTTTGTTTCCTCAGACTTCCCTAGTGCCAAGGTTATAAGAGTCCTGAGTGACATCGAGGGACAGAGAGATGTAGAAACTATTGTTCAGGGGAAGAAGCAGGCTGGACATGCTCTGTGTTTTACATGTTCTTTGAGCATTTCTTTAAGGAATCTCCAGCTGGAGTTGTTTTTGGTGAAGAGAAATCTCATTATCTAGTGCAAATATCCTCTTGAGCAATGTTTTTGGTTAGTGTTGTTTGGTTTGGGTGCTGGGTTTGTGAACATGCTATCACTGAGTTATAGACCCCAGCCCCAAACTGACTTTTCCATTTGGTATTGGCCTAAGTCAGACCCTGCTTGAGGTGACCTCCAGTGGGCCAGCCTGTGGGCCCTCTTCACATTTCTCCTTCCTGCCTGCTGACCTGACACGACCTGGGATCCTGCGAGATCGTGGGAGAGCACAGCCCATCAAGTGGGTGCTAGAGTCCCTGTCTGGGTCATTGCCTGCTCCACGTACCTTGTTCACCTCCATGACCTTGTTAAAGTAATTCTGTTTCTTCACAAACCATTCTTAATGAGCCTATTCACCTCGCATAGCAGCGAGCTCGTGCTTCGTGCAAGAAATTCTCTGCTCAGACGTGAGCCAAGCCCGCAGCTGCTGTGGCTCTCAGAGAACTTCCTGTTAAAGGAGGGATCTTTATGCTAGATGGCCTCTGCCATTATGGTGGCTGGGTTTTCCTATTTAAGTTTTAAATTTTTAAATGGTTTTTTATTATTGTTTTTTGAGAGCAAGGGTCTTCGTAGCTCAGGCTAGTATCAAACTCATGGCAATCCTCCTGTCTCAACCTCCTAAATGCTGGGATTACAGCATGAGTTGTCATGTCCACTTCGTTTTTCATTTTTTAAACCAGTATTGTAAAACTCAAGGGTGGTTTTGCATGCACATATGTATCAATTTTTAGCATAGTTATTCCAAGAGAATAGAATTGATGGAGATAAATATCTGCATTTTCTAAAGAATGTTAGTTTGATATAAATTATATATATATATATGTATATATACACATACACATACATACATATGTATGTGTATGTGCATATATACACATACATATGTATATGAGAGAAAGAGAACTAAATTATCAGTTGCAATGTTGCTTATAAATTTAATTTTTAGTAAGATGTAAGGTTCTTCCCCGAATGAACTTCTAAAGAATGTTAATTTGATATCAATGATACATATGATATATCTAAAGAACTAAATTATCAGTTACCATATTGCTTCTACATTTGATTTTTAGTGAGAAGTAGGAAGGTCGTTTCCCCATTGAACTATAGATCTTAGACTCACTGGTTGGACTTCTGCCTGTAGGTTCCCCCTCCCCCGCCAGTTAGAATGAAGGTGACATCAGCAAGAGCATCAGAGCAGAGGTGGCTGTGCCGCCCAGGGAATCAGAGGAGAAAGCAGCTGGTGATCAAGGGCCCCCCTTTTCATTCAATGGTCTCTACCGACAGAAGGGATCCAATGGTAACCTTGTAGCCTGCGAAGAAAAGTCAGCAGATCTCTCATTCTTCCTCTGACCCCTTTGGACGTCCTGCCAAGAAGTTTGCTGAAAAGATAACCTGGAAGGTCTATGTCCTTACCCACCAGTCACACCCTCCTCACCCTACCTGGCATGATGACTAGATATAGTGTCCTATTGCCCTGTAAATACTCTGCCCTCTGTTTAGTGGTGGAGACACAGCACCTACCTCATAGAGTGAAAAATGAAAATTAAATGAGATATTTAAAAAATATCTTATCTTAGTGCCTGGAATATTGGATCCTAAATTAATACTAACCCTTCACTGTTTCCCAAGCCATAAATATAATCTCAGAATTACGAGGAAAGGATCAGTGTATTTTAAATATGGAACTGAGCAATCTCCCTAATTAATTAATTATTAAATAATCAGGAAACTACTTTTAAAAATGGGTGGGACAGCAGCTGAGGAGATAGCTTAGTGAGTAGAAATGATGACCAGGAAAGCATAAGGACATGAGTTCAGGTCCCCATGGAAGCATGAACCTACCTGTATTCCCAGCACTGAGGACTCAGAGACTGGAGGTCGCCAGGATTGCTAACTAACTTGTTTATCTCCATAGGTGAGGTTAGGCTTTAGTGAGAGACCCTGTCTTTAACAGTAAGGTAGGGGCTGGAGAGATGGCTCAGTGGTTAAGGTGCTTGCCTGCAAAGCCTAACAACTAGGGTTTGATTCCCTAGTAGCTACATAAAGCCAGATGCACAAAGTGGTGCATGCTTAGGAAATTCAGTTGCAACAATGGAGGCCCTCTCTCTCTCTCTGTTTGCAAGTAAATAAATATTTTTAAAAATACATAAGGTAAGAAAAAGATCAAGGGCTAGAGAGATGGCTCAGAGGTTAAGGCACTTGCCTCCAGTGCCTAAGGCCCTGGGTTCAATTCCCCAGGTCCCACATGAGCCAGACCCACAAGGTAGTGGCCCTGGTGTGCTCTCTATCTCTCTCTCTCTCTCTATCTCTCTCTCTATCTGCTTGAAAATGAATAAATAAAATATTTAAAAAATGAGATCAAGTAAGACACCTGATATCAACCTCTGGAGTCCAGAAACACATGGACACACACGTATGTGCACACGTATGTGCACTGCATAGACTCACTCAAAAAGGAGAGAAGCAAGGGATGAGGTGGGGAGCATAAAATCCCTTAGCCAGGAGGCCATGAGTTCAAGGCCACCCTGAGACTACATAGTTAATTCCAGGTCATTCCAGATAGGACTAGAGCACGACCCTACCTCAAAAAAAAAAAAAAAAAGCCCTGAAGGTTTTTCTCTTTTTTTCATGGCACTCAACATTCTTTCAAGCACACATTCTGAAATCACAGTATTTGCCCTTTGTGCATATTTTGGGAAAATATTTCTAAAATGATTTCTTACCACACTTGTAAGCATAAGGGAATTTTCCTGTTTATCAGACAAATATGAACCAGGTCAGTTCCTCTCATACCACTATAAGAATGGAATGTAAGTCAGAGGTTCTTTTACTTCTATGGTGGGGCCTCCAGATCTCCAAAACTCATTTAATTACCTTTTCCACCTTAGGGCTGAATTGCACTTGGGTAACAGAATGTCTGCGGCTGAGACTTGAATTTTGAGAAAAGAATATTACATGTTCTTACTGGTAGTGGATTCCAGCTACCCCATAACACATTCCAGGATGCATGGAGGAAATGCTCTCGGTGTCTAATCTAAATGCCTTCTGGGGTCCTTCAACCCTTTCAATCTTCTCTGGCCCTCCCTGGAAACACTAGAGAGATGGCCACATGACTTGGTAACTGTCTCGAGTTTTCAGAGCTGCTGTTCCCTCAGTCTCTACTCTGGAACAAGTCAGTCTTCTTCTCTCTTTCATGTTTTATCCAGGGCTCTGTGAGTAGAGCATTAGCCCCTGCTGTCTCTGATGCTTCCCGAAGGTAGGTGTGAACATGGCAATGGAGGTGTCTGAGTCAGAGCTGTCCCATAGAATAAACCCAGTCATGCCCCTTGGCACTGCAGGTATGACTCCTGGCTGCCCAGGACTCTTATCCTAGGAGCCAGAGGAAGCAAGTCTTAGAATCACACCATAGCCCCAGTGGGTCAGAACTGTCTCATTGTCATTCAGAACCAGCCAAGGTTTCTTGGAAGAAAGTTCTGGATGTTTTCCCCTTTGCCCAAGATGGCTGCAGAGAAGGTATTTCTTTGACTGAGTTCCTGGCTGTACTTTTAAGATGTGTAGTCTCACCTTTAACACTCTGGCCCCACGCGTGTCCTTGTGTGTACACATATTCTTGAAGTTGACATTAAAAAGGAATGAGAAAAAGAGGAACATAACTCAGAAAATACAAGTGCCATAAAAATAACCATGTCCAGCCCCAGAAGTACCCCATGGGCTGCTTGCCTTTGCCCCTTTCTGACTTCCTGTCTGTATCTGGTGAGGCCAGTGGTGTGACTTTACAGGATCCAAGTCACACCAAGAGCCAATCAGGGCACAATGAGAATTCCCACAGAGGGGAGAGCCAGTGCCAGAGTGGCTCTCTGCCATCAAGGAGTGGTAATCTCACCCAAAACCTGGGCTGGAGAGATGGCTCAGCAGTTAAAGCACTTGCCTGCAAAACCTAATGACTGGAGTTCGATTCCCTAGGACCCATGTAAAGCCAGATGCAGATCTCCATGTGTATCTCTCTAGTTCCTTTGCACAGCTAGAGGCTCTGGCACCCCCATTCTCTCTCTCTCTCTCTCTCTCTCTCTCTCTCTCTCTCTCTCTCTCTCTCTCTCTCTCTCTCTCTCATAAATAAATAAACTTAAAAAAAACTACCACAGCACTGGGGAGGCAGAGGTAGGAAGATGGTGTTGCAGTCAGCTTTCTAGTTGCTGCGCAGAAAGAACCCAAACAAAAGCAGCTTGTGGAGGAATGGGTTTATTTGGCTTATGGACTCGAGGGGAGACTCCATCCTGGCAGGGAAAACGATGGCATGAGCAGAGGGCTGGACATCACCTCTGCCACAGCACTGCAAACAGCGGCAGGAAGGTGTGCCAAATACTGGCAAGGGGAAGCTGGCTTATAACCCCATAAGCCTGCCCCCAACAACACAGCTTCATCAAGGTTGTAAAACCCAAACTGCCATCAGCTGAGGAT